>JBBPUC010000018.1:0-128553 GCA_038094375.1 Tubosaeta aff. heterosetosa
AAGCACTGGCTCCGGGAATTGCAGTCCGTACCTGCTTCTTGAGGGCATGGTAATTCCGGCCGTGAATACGCGAGGGGAAGTAGCAGGAAGGAAAACTGGGCGTGAAGGAAAGAAGGTGCATTGTAGATGTGGATAGAGTACAAGAAGCAGGCGCGCACTTTGCCCAAGTAATTAGTCGCGTCTCGGTTTGTAAAATTAGTTCCTGCGCTACTTGCCACACCCAGGACAGCAATGCACCACGTCGTGGACGAACACTTCGCATTCCATACAGAAATCGTGTTTGCAGTCGGGACATCGATACCGGCCTAGTGGACTAACGCCCTCTGAGGGAGGAGCAGCAGAAGGGGTAGATGGAAACCCACGCCCGCACGCATGACACGCATCTGCCCGCTCTCCCACTTCTTCTAGAGACATGCTGCAAGACTGGTTAGATTAAAGTACCAGCACCCCGGCCAGGCCATTGCTTACACAGCTTGGTAAGACTTGACGGGGAACAAGTGATGATAACTCCGCGCCAGGTGGGGGGAGCTCACAATCATCAGCCCACAAATGTCACAATCAGTTGGTACGTCGCACACTTTGGCCATGCACCGCGGACAGAGAAAGCCCTCGCTCTTCATATCTGAGTGGCATGCACAGAGGCTCGGTGGCGACGAGTCAGGCAGGCGCGTTGGAAAGCCCATCATCATCAGGTCCGCAGCAGGATTCGCACTTCCTCCTCCACCGGCGCGAGACACGGCTCGTTGGGCTGGTGGGGGAACAAGCTCGAAAAGTAGGTCCTTAAAGTGCCCCTCGTTCATTGCCACGCCAAACTGGCCTGTTTGGTTCATCAGAAGTGACGAACGAAGACCCATCACAGCGACCCACCACCCGTTTTATCACACATGTCCCTACACACCTTCATCTCCGCAGCCAATGCGACCACGGATATCCGTATTTTATTCGTTACGCACGCATCAAGCGTATCATGAATGTTTCCTGGGTCGCATGTCGTCAGCGAGCCGAAGATGATCAGAATTTCGCGTGATGAATGCGTGGGGAGATGGCTGCAATGCTCAGTTCAGAAGGACACGATAGCGAATCACACATACCTCATACTACTTCGTGCCATCTCGATTGCATTCTGCAAGCTCGGCTCCCCAGCAGGCTCCAGCTTGGTACGATCGCTGAGTGACTTGAGCACATCCTGCGGATTGCCTGCAAATATGTATGCATAGAAACGGCGCAAGACGTGACGAGAGCATACCAGACATTTCGCCCACACGTTCGCCAACACCTCCGCGCATGCCAACGACGCCTATTTGACCGAGAGGATTCTGGTCAAACCATTCCACTACAAACTCGCGCGCATACTGCAGGGATAGGTCAAATCGAGTCGGGCGCATGTCGCGGTCCATCATTGCCGCGGACAGATCAAGGAGGAGAATGAGATGTCGGATGATGGTGCGCCGGATGGCGGCGGCTGGGGCGAGTAGTCTAGTCAGCGCAGTGAGGAACAACAAATTACATGAGAGCTGACGTGCGTACCTTCGTCTTCTGCCCCTCGCCATCAAGTCCTCGACCGCCCCTTGCAAGCTGCCAGTCTCGTCCTCTTGCACGGTGTCCCATGAGCGCGTGTAGGAGGCTTCCCATGTATATGCTTGCTAGGTAAACGGGTCAGATGGAAACATCTAGACGACACGAAAGGAGACGCACATCCTTTGCTTTGCCTTTTCCTTTGTCTTTCTTGCGTTTGTCCGTAGCTTTGCTTTTACCTTTACCCCGAGTGCGTGCTACATCGTCACCCAGCAGCGATATGTCTGAATCCGAGTCTACGTCCATATAATTTGGATCCGTTCGCTTTGCTGGGGCCATCGCGAGGCTAGTGAGATGGGCCAACGGTGGCTGTGCAGAATTGGACGGGGAATAATGCGTCGAACTAGTACAACGAATACTTTGGCTTGCCACGGTTGCTACTATCTGCCTCTATCGTTATACAGATACCATGACCCGTACCATCGCGACTCGAGGACTGTTCAGCGATCTCTTCAAAAACTCTGTTGCGCAGGAAGATCACTCGCAAAAACCATGGATATTTGGATTTTTTCCTTGGATTGAGCATACCGTGTATGTTTCCCGGGTCACCCTGTGGTCGTGAGCGGGCCAAATATCGCGTGACGAGTGCATGGGGAGTGCTTTAAAATTTAGAATGACCTGCAACAGATCACACGCACCTCGCACATGCATATCCAGCGGATTGATTTCAAACAGGGCAAGAGAAGGTTGGTCCGGCTTCCACGATCATGTGTAGGAGGCATCCCATATGCTTACCAGATAAACAGGTAAGATGGAAACTTCTGGACTCCACGAAAGGAGACATACGTCCTTTTGTTTGCTTTTTAGCGTTTGTCTGTAGCTTTCATGCTGCTACAGGCCCCCCCTCAGTCCGCACTGCATCGTCATTCTGCAACGATATGTCTGGGTCCAAGTCTATGTCCATATCATGGGATCTGATTAATTTGCTCGCGTCATCGCGGCCACTTTAAGAATCTTGAAGTTACTTGGCACTTCACCGCTGGTTTGACTGACTGTGGCAGTGGTTGTGAGCTTTGGAACAGATCAGCCATGTTGTCGCCCAGATAACTCTGGAGAAAATGTGCATGAAAGGTAAAATTTCACCAGAATCATATTATTGAAAAATCATAGATATAATGATATTCCCGACTTTTGCTCGCATTGGCATCCCATTGACTCGAAGATCATTCGTAATATAGCTTACTCTGTTACATTTCAGTTTTTCTGGTAGGAGTATTGTCACTTGTGCTATAACTTTCCTGTTGTCATCATTTCCTTCCTGATTTTCCTGGCGAAAAGATTATATCTTGCATCCAGTGGATCATATTCGTCAATAATTCCGCATGACGTACATCGAAATAACGCAAGATCGAGTCAACAACATGAATACAAAATCACTTTCCCTTGCCTTTGCCTTTGCCCTTGTCCTTGTCCTTGTCCTTACCCTTGCCCTTGCCCTTGCCCTTGCTCTTGCCATTGCCCTTGCCCTCCTTCCTTCCCTCCCTTTCTCCCCCACCACCAGCTGCTCTTTTCTCAGGCTCGTGTGCCACTTCTCTGTCCGATATTCTAAATAATATATCCGGTTAGCACTCAATGGAAACCCTCGTGTTTACTTGAACGCACTGCCAACTTTCCGAGGAAGTATCATCATGTGGCACGTCCCTCTCAATCAGATAAGCGGGGTTGTGTATTGTGACAGGCCTATATTCATCTAATTACCCCACGGAAACCATTTAAATTAACACCTACTGAGATGCTGGCCCGCCAAGAAGTTCACTAAAGGTATTAGGATTGAACCCCGGCATGCCCGGCCTATGTCTGGTTAGTGCTCAATGAAAACTATAGTGAATAGCACGTACTGAGGTTGTAGGTTCGTAGTAAGGTCTTGATATTGAAAGTCCCTATCTGAGAGTGGAGGAGCGGGAGCAGCCATGACCGAGGCGACAGCAAAGAAGACGAAAGCTACAGGGAGCATAGAACTGGAGCGCATCTTTCCGAAAAGTTATAATCCACAAAGTAGGTTGGTAAACGAGAGGGTCTTTAGGCCGTCGACGGCAAGCTGATAATCGAAGGATAGAAGAAAGGCTGCCGAGCTGTGAGCACGTCAATATGAGCCAGGTGCAAACTTACTAGCCAGTACCAGTGAGCCAACCGAAGTAGAAGAGGAGGCTAAGGAAGAAGAAACAAGCAGTTGGCATTTATATGCCTAAAGACAGTGGGAAGGGAGGGGAAGCCGGTTGTGTGGTGCACACTGACATGTCACCCAGGGTGGACATGATACGATCAATCAAACTGGGCCCATCACTGGATATCGGATCCTCATTGAGTGTATGCCGGTTGTATTCGTCCCCTACCTTGTGGTGCACACTGACGTGGTGTCCAGGGTGAACATGATGCGATCAATTAAACTCGGGTCCTCACTGGATGCTTGCGGCTATTTTTGGGACACCAGGTAAAAATACCGCGCATGATCTGGCATTGAGTGTCCCGGAACCAAGTGTCTGTTGCACGCGGTCCCCCTTTCCCACTTAGCACTCAATGGAAACCATAGTTCTTAGTGCGTACTCAGGTCACACGCAGTGAATACCACCATATTAAACGTGGTATGATTCCAGTACATTCGGATCCCCTGAGTGTGGTCAGTATTCAACCAAGAATTTCGTAGCAAGTACTTACTGAGCTGGCGGTCCTCCATATGTTATGTCTCTATTCACGAGAGTATGACCGAAACAACAATGAAGAGGGTGAAATCTCAAGAGAATGTGAAACGGAAGCCCATCTTCCAAAATGTTTATGATTCGAAGTGGATACATAAGAGGATTTTCTGGTCGTCAACGGGAAACTGAAAACAGACAAGGCTGATGAGAAGTGGATCACGAGCACGTCATGCAGAATAGGCGCAAGGATTTACTAGCCATACCAGTAAGCCAAGTGGGCCAGAAGAAAACGCTACAGAACCCAGAGCGAAAGGTTTGCATTTGTACACTCTGAGGGGAAAGGAGGCCAATTGTATTCGTCTGCCCAGCATGGTCGTTCACAAATGTGATAGCCAGGGCCAATCGTATTCGTATACTTGGCATGGGGTGTTGACAGCCAAACTGCGAACTCGACCTTCTCGTGAGCCATGGGTCTAGTCAAGACTCACGATGACGTGATCACTGGATCATCCATGGCGACCATCCCGGGAGCATTGATGAGTGATGTTGGAACGCCGCTGCACGGTGGCGAACCACGACAGATGATGCAAGCCATCACGGAGACCCTGAAAGAGACGGACGGAACAGTCAGTGTTTCAATCACTGGCGGACAGCTCTATTAAAGTCATCAATAGCAATCTTTACCCTAGGATTATCATAATCAGTCGGAACATCATGGGAACGGACCTTGGCAACCATCAAGTGCTATCATGCACAACTGGATTGAATGGACAGTGATGTATGATGATGGCAAGAGATTTGGGGGCGCGTCAGTTGAATGTATGTTAATCAGTGAGGAGCCCATATCCTTCTGCTCTGCCAACGCGAGTTCAGACGCTCTCATTCGGCAACAACCTTTTCCATTAATGATTGTTAGTAGTGCAACCCACACAACAAGACCGGACGTACCGCGTGATGTGGCTGTGATGCTTTCAAAAAACTAACGTTCAAAATGTTGCGAGGTCGCATTGGCTCTCCGGTTCACCTCCGTTCAGTCGTCACACCGAGGACCGTGCGCGACTCCATGCAATGTATGAGGCACCTCTTATGCCAGGAATTCGACTATTGACGTTCCCAGGTACTAGATGCAGGTATTTCACGGTCCTCGCACTCGAAAGCTCTGCAGACGATACCTGCGCAGCAGTTGTAACATCCTCAAGAAAAATTCTTTCTAATGTGGTCATTAAACAACACGACCTGTATGTCTGTGTGGTCGTGTACGGGCTCATGATTGCCTCACTTGCTCGTAGACATCAAAGTTTTGGCGGTATTCACCCCACAGTTGCAATCGAAGGTCACCAACGCAACATGGTATGCATATAGTGATGTTAAGCGCCCCCGAGTCACTGAAGAGTCACCCGTACAGCCAATTGCCGTGCAGAGGGCACTCAAGGAATCAGGTGTGTTGATGCGGGACATAGATGGTGTTGCCTTCACGAGAGGTCCCGGTGAGGTTGGAAATTGCGATCCATGTTTTAATTATTCAGAGGGATAGGTATCGGTGGTTGTCTCAGTGTCGGATCGAACGCCGCCAAGACGCTTGCCGCTGCGCTTGGTAAACCGCTCGTTGGTGTGCATCATATGGTAGGATTTCGTTGAAATTGCCATCTCATTGCGCACTCATATTCATCAGCAAGCACACGCGCTAACGCCATTCCTTACCTCACCCGTCGACGAGTGCCCTCAGTTTCCATTCTTGACTTTACTTATATCTGGGGGCCACACCTTACTTGTGCTCGCAACCTCTCATTCACGTTTCCGTATTCTCGCCAACACCGTCGACGAAAGCATCGGTCGTGCCTATGACAAAGTGGCCCGCATGTTGAAGATGCCGTGGGGTACGCGAGGGCCAGCTGCCGCACTCGAGGAATTCTGTAGCCATGAGATCAGTGATCCCAGTATTCAAAGCATACCATCATTCTCTGTCCCTATGCCGGGAAAGCTGGCATTCTCGTTTAGCGGTCTCCACTCTGCAGTAGAGCGACACATATTTAGGGCCAAGTCACCACTTACCGATGTTCACCAACGCACTCTTGGGCGTGCGTTCCAGAACGGGGCAGCACTACAACTCTGTAGTAAACTCGTGCTGTGTCACTCTATGTTACAAAAAGAAGGAATTGATGTCCGGTATGTCGTGGTTAGCGGGGGTGTGGCGAGTAACGCATTCCTGAGGGCTAGGTTCACATGTTTCATTTTTCGAGAATCTTGGTTGACATTAGACTCGTAGACTCAGGGACGCTCTGGACGAGTACAGTCCGAAGCAGAGAATATCCCTCATTTATCCCCCAATCGAGCTATGTACAGGTGATTTGCTGCTTATATCCTCATTACACGTGCTTGGTTGACGCCGGCTCTAGACAATGCAGCAATGATTGGTTGGACTTCTATGCATAGATTCCTTGCTGAAGACTACGATGACTATTCGATTGAGCTTCTCTCCAAATGGAGCATCGAGACCCCTCATTGACAGCCCTTTAATCAGATTTCTCGCCTTGAATGAGTTCCACAGCGTTTTGTGGCGATTTCCGACCACGGAACCATCGACAAGCGGACAAAAACTAGCGGAGGATGCTGGTGGGAATTGCGGTTCGAGCATTTTATAATGCCTGGTATTGTTTTGGACGAGGCAAAGCCTTGGCTACAAATGTAATCCTGCCCACAAGGCTCATACCTGATTCGGTGAAATCTAAAGTTCGATGTACGCACCGGTTCGGTCGAAACGCTTCGCATGCTTACCACCGATTCACAGAACAAGTCTGTGGATTCATTTAAGCTCTGTGTCTTTGGTATAATCCCGTAAGCTAAACTGGCGAGCGACGAGATTCAATTGTCCTTGTCACCGGAGCTCCGCTTAGATGGGTCTCCGCGGCCTCCACATATATGTGACTTGATACTGAGAGATATGATTCATTCGTTCAGCGTGCAGGGAAATCCATCAATCGGTATTTGAAACTTGAAATTGACAGGCCCAAAATACTGTAGTATGGTGATAGAACGAAAGAGTCGTGACGCAACTGTCCGGCAAGATGGTCGTCACATGTGTGCACAAGCCTGCACGGACATGGTGGGATCGAAATGAAGCCCAGCAAAAATGCAGGCAACGGTAAAAAGAGTCTGAGCCCGACCATTCGAATTATAACCCAACGATTTACCTGAGGACGTACCTCCACCTTTCTACCGGCAATTGATGTTCCCCTGCCTGCGTCCCCTGAAAATGGTGTTTCAATGCACTAAACAACAATAAAATTATACATGCGTGCTCTAACACCATTCAATTCATGCACCAGTTTTTGGCGAACGGTTGGTGCTATCTCTCTGCTTCGTCTCATTGAAGTTGCCCCAGACGTCCTCCACCCAGCACAAGCAACTATCCACCTGTTCAAACACCTCTACGACGGCTCGCTTCAACACCGGATCTTCAAATCCCTTGATGTCTATGGGGGGTAAAGCGCGATGTGGGGTATGTGATTCGTTCATGTCCTCCGGATCGAGCACGAGCTTCGGTCGCTTGCCTGCTCGTTCTCCATCCCTCCCTGTTCGCAAAACTGTGGGGGTAGCGCCCGTGACAGGGTCTTGCGCAGCGTCAGCCTGGCGGCGTTTCACAAGTACATGGGAGAGCTCCGTCAGTAGACGACGTTGGAGCAACTTGTACACTGGATCCTCCGGTCGAAGTGTACGGTCGACGGCTGCACGAAGCGTCGCTTCATCCTCCTTATTTAGAGGACCAGAGGCGGTGACTGTAGCAGGAAGTGTCCGGGCGCGCACGACCTCATCAGCGAGGTTGATGAGTTTGATGTCGCTTGCGCCCGGTTCTCCAGCAATCTCAGCACGGAGAAGTGTCCAAACGCGAGACATGAATGAGTCACTGTCGGGCAGGTTGGTATCGCGAGGAGTGGGGGCAGGAAGATGCGTAAGAATACGCAAGGAAGCAGCGATGACGAGTGCTTGTAAATGATTCTGTATCTTCAAGAGGGCCGGAGTTGAGAAGAAAAATACGGCAGGGAGTATATTAGCGTTTGGCGTGGGTGTCTCATTACTGTGGTCAGAAGGTGCAGGTGAAGAAATATGGATGTTTCTCGAAGGAAGAGGGCAAGCTACAGGCGAAGATGATCCTAGGGCCTGGACGGCACGGGCAATCCACAGGTAAACAGAACCCGCAGAAATAGAGGATAAATGTGCGGGGGGCTGTGACTCATCCAGCCAAGATGTCCATCCAGATATTATTCTCTCTCGATGCCAAATGTCTATTACAAGTTCCCGCTCTGTTGTCTTAGCCTGTTTTGCGACAACCGATCTGAGCTGCTGTTCTGTCATGTTTCCAAGGAAGAATCCGGAAAGGTCATCCTTCATGATCTCGGAAAGCTTCAGAATACCCCTGACAGTCTCGGCTACCAGTGTGGCCAGTGCGGTAGGTCGGAATGAGAAAGCAGGGGGATCAGCAAGCAATTGTTGGAGTGCTTCTATTTCGAAATCACGAACTGCGGCGCAACGTTCCCGGAGACTAGCCAGGATCTCTCGGAGATGCACGAGAGCAGAATTCAAAGGCGAAGACGTGGGGGGCAGTGGGCTAGATAATGTCACCAAGACAGGGTGCTTGAGCGGCAGGAGAGGTAAGAGTGCAATATGGAGGTCACTATAGAGAAACTTCATACGAGAGAGCTGGACCGAAGGCTCTGGATTGGAAAGGGTGGACACTACCTGAATAAATATCAGCCATACGCGCATGGTGAGGAGATGCAGTTCGCACCTCATCCCAAAAAGCCTTGTGTACGAGATCTTCAACCTTGTTGTGTAATGTCGGTTTTGTGTCGCCTGAGGTGTGGGAGCGTGACATGACGGAGAGAAGAGACTTTCCCGGAGGGAGCACCTGTGCTGGGTCCGTGGCAAGAACATGAAGAAAGTATGCATTGTTTAGGACGTCTATGAGTTCGACGGGGAGAACAAGGCGGTCCCGATTGGATATGAATTGGGGTGACAGGGTCCGGTCGGGTGGCATGACAATGAAGGTCTTTTCATCCGGTGAAGGTCCCTCGTAGTGTTCGACTGGCTCCTGTGCAAAGCTATTTACAGGAGACGTGAGCTGGGCGTGGAGAGAATCGAGCAGTTCGTCATTCTCTGCAGTGCGTTGCCATAGTCCGCGATCTCGAAGAACCTGAAAGCTGTTGTCTAGAGCGTCCCAGGACACTGGATGTGGGCCAGTTGGATGTTGCTGAATGTCTATGAGAATGGCGATAGTATCTCTAAGGACTCCGTCGTCCGGCTCAGTGTCGAGGTGGGCTCTGAGCCGGGCGAGGATGCGGTCCATGATGTAAGAGTGTCATAGGAGACTTTCTTTTCCCAGCCACCATCATCCTCGTCGATGGACACCCCGCCGACACCGACGAGCACAGGACAATCACCAGCGGAGACCTCAGTGGCCACTGACGGTGCGTCCGCACACCATGCCAGTCCAGTCGCCGCCTTCATTATTGGTCTTGCCATCATCCTCCTCGCATCCGTTCTCAACGCTGCTGGTCTGAACCTCGCGAAGCTGGATCATGTAAGTCCCAAAAGTCTCGTAACACATCGCCTTCTTTACGTCCCTACTAGGTCCGCACGAACGTCATTCCAAAGTCTGCTCGACGACGAGATTGGCTACGACCGCTATGGCTCCTGGGAATGACCCTTTACATCTTATCACAACTTATAGGGAGCACGCTTGCCTTGGATTATATGCGAGCAGGTAAGCGCTCTTCCTCTTATCATACCTCGTTTGCTTATCTGCCACCGTCTAGAATATGTTGCTCCACTTGGTTCAACATCTCTAATTTTCAATTTCCTTTTTGCTAGATTTTTAGTAGGGACGCCTGTTACCCGCACAGATATATATGTCAGGTCATCTCCTTGTCCGCTGTCCTGGCCCAACTGATCGTTTCTCAGGGTACAATAATTGTAGTTCTTGGTGTAATTGGGATAGTCGCGTTCGGTGGCATCAACAGTGGTCTCTCTTCCGAAACTAATGTCGCCCACCTGACCGCCCTCTGGAGAAGGGGCGGATGGCTCGCTTTCTTCTTTTCCATGGCTATCGCTTTGCTGCTCGTGCTCAAATTCACTTTCTCACTCGACGCTGTCCTCGCTGCACGTGCCGATATAAATTCAGAGCCCTTCGTAGGTATGAGTGCACGCAGGCCACCCTTGGCTAGTACCACTCTCTTTGGAAAAGTCAAGAACATCTATGCCTCGCTCTCGCTTTGGATCAAAGAGAAACTTGAGATCTGGACGGCCCCCAAGGATGACAGGCAAATTGCTTGGATCCTCGGAATTGGCTGGGCATGTTGTGGTGGCGGTCTCGCAGGTGGATGTCTCGTTTTTGCCAAGGCGACGTAAGTGCCCGTTACCCAAGTCATTCTCAGTCGTTCTGAGGCTATGCAGTGTCAAGTTACTCACTGGAAGTCTATCCCATGAGAACCCGGGAAACCAGTTTGGGCACATTGCACCCATCTTCACGATCGTCCTCCTGGCCATCACTGCAGTTTTTCAGATCATATGCCTGAATCGCGGACTAAAGGTGTATGATTCTACGCTTGTAGTACCTGTGTTCTATGGTGTCTACACTGCTACAGGGTATGTCGTCTTTTCCTCCATCGACCTCGGCTCATTTATAATTAGTTTTTTGGACTCGCTCGTTTTTAATAACGAAGTTGATGCCTACAAACCCTGGATCCTTTTCCTCATTTTTGCGTCCATCGTCATCCTGATATCAGGCGTCGTTCTCCTCACGCATAAGAAGCCTGAACGGTCGCAAGGTAATATCACGCTGGCACGAACACCGGGCGCCAGACCTGCCATGAAGGGTAGTGATGGGGAAGACGAGGCACAAGCTCTAAGAGCGCCAGAAGAGGGCGAATCTGAAGCTGTGGAGCCGTGGCAACTTGGGGACATGAGTGACGACGAGGACGAGGGTGGAAAGCCTGGATCGAGAGTGGAGGGGCAGGAGGAAGGACGCAAGCTGATCCAGGACGTACTATAACTCGGCTCCACTGGTCGACGTCTTCATTACTCGTAACGACACCCGTGGACACGACTTGTACCACGACGATGGGGGCAAGGAATATAGAGTATATAACCTAATAACTTAACAAGACTAGGCTAACACGCGTGTGTGGCTGAATCGACATCTACCACAACTCAACGCGTGCACTAACATGGGCGACAACCAAGAAAGAGACATCGACGAGCTCGACGATGATTTCGCATCCGACGACGAGAACGCTGACCCCAACGTGTTTCGGATAGCCAACGCACTGACTCCACCGTCCGCCATAAGCCACAGCACAACAGAACTCCACAGTGAGCCGACCGCTGTCGTCGAACGCTCTCGCTGACAGTCACAGCCTTGATACACGAAGGGTACATAGACCTCAATCCTAGCTACCAACGAGGTGCGTTCCGCCTGCTGCGACCATAGCAAACCGTTCATCATGGCAGGGCCCCTTTAGACGTGGTCTGGCCGGAGAGCAAGCAAATTGGACTTGTCGACTCCATCTTTCGCAATTTCTACGTGCCCCCTATCATATTTGCAGTCCAGAAAGACGACGAAGGGGAGACAATCAGGGTCTGCGTCGACGGCAAGCAAAGGCTGACCTCGATTCAAAAATTTCTCGACGGTTTGGTGCGCCACCACATCTCCTTTGATTCGTATCTCGTACTGATCCGTTGCGCCGCCAGATTCCTCGTGAGTGCCGCGCTTTCATTCCGCCCATGCGCTGAGTGCATTCGTGTCGAGATCGCGATGGGCGCACGAAAAAGAGCTTTTGGTTCGTAATATCCGACGCTCAAAAGACAACACGCCTCGAAATCCCTGAACACTGGAAACGGCGGTTCGCAGAAACGAGGATCACATGCGGTGCGTTTCCTTGCTGTGTGACGTGTGTCGTCATTCACGTCTTCCCCCAAGTTGAATATCACAATCTTCCACCGGGTACGGAGAGAGAAATTTTCCAGCGGGTGCAACTTGGGATGAGCTTGACGGCCGCAGGTGCGTGTTGATGGAACGTTCGAAAGTCGACCCTAATGTGATGCCGTGCAGAAAAGCTACAAGCGATTTCCTCGCCCTGGTCAGACTGGATAGGCGATCTCGAAACGCGGCATGTCAACTGTGAGGGTGGTCTCGCCGAAAACCTCGAGTGGGACACCCGCCGCGGTCGCGACTTTCAATGCATCGCACAAATGGTATATTGTTGTGATCTCTTGCCAGAACACGCTCTGCCCACGGCCGCAAAGCTGGAAAAGTGGCTGACACGCGTAGACAAGCCGACTCAAACGTTCAAGACCAACATTCGCGATGCGTTGAACGAATTTGGGTATATCGCGACGACGCCCGGGCTCAATGCAGGCTTTGAGCAGGTCGACAAGCGTGTTGCGCCTGTCGAATTTGTATTTATTGGTACGTACACCCGACTTGTGGCGCAGTGATCCTCTGATCCATGCCCTAGGCACCCTCCTGTTTATCCTCCGCGAGCACTCGCACCACGATCGGGCAAACGCCATCCTGCACATGCGCTTGCGAATCCGAGAGCAATTCCGCGACGTCCGAAATAACGGCAATGTCGGCAAGGCGCTTTGGAATTTCATCGACAGCCTTATGGGACCGTCGGGTCTCAAAGTGTTGTCTGCCAACAAGAGCTATTCCAGCGCACCGACCAGTTCCCAGCGAAAACGCAAAAAGGGAGTAGATTCGGACGGGGACGAGGACTATCACCCTTCTCCTATCAAGAGCATGAACCATGGTGCTTTCAAAACGCGGGGCAAGGCCCGCAAGAAGGAAGACGAAAGGTGAAGATCACGACCTTGCCGCCTTGTTGTAATTCTACCTGTTACTATACATCATCACTACTCTGCCAGAGCGGGTCATTGTCAGTTTGTGTAAATAGCAGTTTTCGAGATTCCACAGGGCGTTTATGTACCTCTTTCATGTGCCATGACCTACTCTCGCAGTGTACCAAGTACCCTCTGGGGTGGTCATCGTTCTCGCGTGCTTGAGCAACAGCTTGTCTCGCTCTTTCGCATTGACAGCGATGTCCGACAGGAAAGGCTCGATTTCATCGCTCTTCCACCGCACACGCGTGAGGAACAACTCTGTAAAGCGTGCAGTGGGGTCCGTTGGGAGAGTCGACGCCGGGAAGTAAGTGAGTGCCGCCCCCGAGATGTCGCTGGGAGTTCGGAGGTAGTTGCCCTGTCATCACATGCATATGCGTAGCGCTACCGGAGAAGGGACAACGTACCGAGAGGAGTCGTAGCGAGGCGACCGACTCGAACGCATCCCCGACAGCGTTCTTCCATTTGACCATAAACGCAGTCTCCGAGATGGGTTCGTGCTTTTCGGGAACGCATTGTCAGCCAAAAGGTGACGGAGACGAGGGCGGAGATACCCTGTGATGCCTGATGATGCCCAGCCCAATCTCGGCCACTACCGCGCTCGCGTCCATTTTCCACGTCGTGTCCTCCACCTCCCCGAACCAAGCCATGACCTGGTGCGACACCGCCCGCGGGACGTCGTGCTCGTCCAGCAGCGCCGACACCAAGTCGTCCACGGGGGCAGCTTCGTGCGACAGATTGAGCGCCACAAGATAGTTGAGCAGCAGCTCGAGGATCGTGTTCAGATGCGCAGGCGCGATCGGCCGGAGGTCACCTGCGTGTCCGTCAGATCACGGTCGACGCATCAGAGGGCACCGACCGTCGAGGACGAGGACGCGCCGCTCTCGGAGGCCGAGACGCAGCTCGGCATCGCTCGCCTGGATCTCAGCCTGCGCCTGTGCGTAGCTGTACCGCGGGCGCGTCGCCTAGAAGGGGTGGTCAGTGCCAAGGGAACGGCGCGGGCGAGACTGACGCGTCGGTCTTCGTCTCCGTCGTCGTACTCCATCTCGCGCAGGCGCGTGGCGAGCGTGTGCAGTTTGGGCACGGACGGCACGAGCTCGAGGACCTCGTGGAGCTGGTCGCGGACGTGCACCGCGTCGGGGTCGGTCCTGGATGGCGTCAGGACGAGCACGGTGTTGGAGAGCGCGACGGAGCGCAGCGAGTACGTCTTGTCTGCTGTGCAGACCACCGCGTCCTCGGACGGGTGTCCCTTGATGGCGAATCTGCGCTGGATGACAAGACGGGCGGGCGGGCGGTCGCGCGACTCACATCGGCTGCGAGGCCTTGTTCTCGGCCGCTGCGTCGATGAGTTGGCATAGTTCGGGCGGGAGTTCGACCAGGCGGAACGTGCCCGCGTCTTGTTCGCTCGACGGCGAGAATCTGAGCTCGAGGTCGCCCATGGGTGGGCGTCAACAAGAAAGATTGATACAACAAATACAACTATATGCCCTCTGCAGTGCGGAACTTGACTCTGACCTCAGATATTTCTTTCCTCTCCTCCTTAAGCAACTGAATGATCTTGTCCTCCAACTTGGCCGTGCCCAGGACAGTCGTCGTGGGGGGTACCTCGACCGTGAGGTCGACAAACATGAGCGAGCCAGCGCGCTTTGCCCTCAATTCCTTGATCGCGAGCACACGGGGACCATCTCCATCCGCAGCGGCACTAAGTACAGGGTCCAACGCATGCACGAGTTTGTCCCGCGACCGCTGCGATACCCCCGCGTCCGTCAATTCAGTAAACGCACCTCCCAGCAACGCCGCGCCCTGCCGCAAAATGACAAATGATACGAGCAGGCCTGTCCAAGCACACGTCAGCGATCGAGTGGCGTTCGCGGACACTGACGTACCTCCAAGTGGGTCGAGTGGCAGGGCTGGGAAGATAGACGAACCAAGGATGGCAAACAGCGCGACAAAGCTCGAGTAGGCGTCGCTCCGGTGGTGCACCGCGTTCGCGTAGAGTACAGGGCTGTGTTCGTCATCGGCAACCTTTTTTGTAATACGATATAGCCATTCTTTGATCACTACGCTGAGCGCGGCAAACCATGCAGCGTTGGGATCGAGGACATCTACGTGCGTATGTGCATGCCCGACGGACGGGACGTGGTGGCCGACGGAGGCAACTTGTTGCAAGATGTCATGGAGGTTGCCTGGAGGAAGGGTCGAGACGGTGCCCGAGAGGACTTCTAAGAGCAGATGGTAAGAATGGAATCCAATGCCGAGAGCACCCCCGATCAAAAGAATGGAGACTGTGGTCGTTCCGAGCGTTTCGAACTTGGCAAAGCCATATGGGTATCTTTCCGAAGGTGGTTTTCTAGACAGCTGCCAGCAAAAGAGGGTGACAAAGTCACCCATTAGGTCTTGAGGAACGAGAATGAGTAGCCATGTCCTGGCACGAGAAGCCGCACGCACCACTCAGCGAATGACCTGCATCAGCGAGCAGTGATGCCGAGTGCATATGCCAGCCTGCAAGTCCCTTTGCAGCCGTCAAGCCTACGTTCACAAAAAGCCCAAGCAATGTTATTCGGCTGCCCCGGTCACCTGTATCATGTTAAACGATGACAACACAGCCAGCGGAGGACGACACACCCTTTCCTTCCAATACACTTATTATCTGCTCCGTGCCGTGACTGTGGTCGTGATCTTCATGCGAATGCGTGTGGAAAATGGAATGCGAATGTTTATGGCCGCTGGCGTCTCCATGACTATGATCACCGACACCCGGCGCACTCTTTGCACCATCGTCCTTGGACGCGCCTGTCGAGCTTGACATTGTCTGTGACATGAAGGGGGAGAACAGAGGAGTCAAACGAGGTATCAATGAGGACCTGGAAATGGATCGTGTCAGGAACTCGTGTGTACAATGCGGCGGTCCCTTTCTACCAACACTACCCTGTCCTGCGGTTTCGGACTTTTGCCCACGGAGCGGGCGCTGGTCGGGTAGGGGGCTTTGGGAAATGAACTTGGTTTTGTCTTGAAGAGCCTAGCCGAGTTGGAAATCAGGCTGGCTCGTCGCGACGGACGGCGCCAATATTGCTGTCCGATGGCCAACTTCATTAGCGGATGGTAGTGGTTAAATCATAGTCCCGCTCCGTCACTCGTGGCTGTCTCTGGCTTATTGATATCGGCCGCCGGTTCATTCCGGTCATATACAGACAAGAATACAGGTCCAGACGTGACTCAGTCGTAGATACTTTCCAGCAACGCTTCTACTTTGGCTTGATGTTCTAGATTGTTCCCTGCCAATGCCAACCCTGCAATAGTGGGCAGGTTTGCCCTTGGAACGTCGTACGATGCGAGCGTGCGATGTAGGCCCAGGCTCCGTACAAGTCTGATTCATTGACCGTGGGTCCCGATCAGGCATGCTCACTGAAACAAGGATATACATACTCATCAATCTTGGATCCTAATCTCTTGACGTCCCCATCAACCGAGCCCGTGGGTGGTTCTCGCAAATAGAATAGTGCTTCTGCCAGTGCTGCCTTATCTTGTGGACTCGCGATATCCGCTTTGAGCATAACAACAGAAGCAAGCGTCAAACACTTGGAGAGTTCTCAGTACCTCCTCGGATTAAGAACCCGCCACTCACAGATGTAATGCCATGCGGAATTCCGTAGGTCGCTCCAAGTTGGTGACCAAGCGAATGCGACAATCCGAGAGAACTAGTGAGGATTGCGTGAAAAATGCCTATTGGCTCCGGGTATTTCTCTTACCCGTATTTCTCAATCTTGACAGGCCACAGACTCATCCACGCTGCGATCAGTAGTTTCTGTCTCACTTCCAGATCCCGGGGCTGTGCCTTGCTCTCTGGGAGATACTTGAAGAGATCTGATAAAGCGGCATAGCAGAAAACCTTTGATGGATATGGCAATATTGGGTTGTAAAGCCCCTCTACAATTCAACACGAGCCCCTGATGAGAAGCGGCGAATAGAAAGGGACTGTGGGCATACCAACGGCATGATCCAAAGCCCGAAAGCCCGTCGATAACCTGATGGACCTCATGTTGAGCACGAGATGTGACAAAGAACCTCGAGGCGCACCACAATTCTTCCGGGGTAAGCAATGTCAACTCAGCATCGAGAATAACGCCAGCGGGGGGGAGCATAGGGTCGGAAACTCTGGCCTTTTTACCGTATTCGTCTGTATAACCAGCACCGCTCTAGTGGAATAAGTCATCGATAAGGGTTTGGTTATCACGACTTACCGTGTACTCTGCTGCACTCAGGGTGGTCGGAATAGCTATGTGATTAAGAAACCTGCCCCCGTTTTGGTGATATAGACGGTATGTGATAGTCTTTGTTGCATCGATGGGCGAACCGCCCCCTATGGATACGATGATGTCGGCTTGTGCAGCATTGAATGCCTCGACGCCCCGGACGATGCCTTGGACAGGGGCATGTTGTCCGATCTCGGAAAAAGTGCCAGCAAAGGCACCCAAGTTTTTCAAGATGTGTTCGATCTTGGAGACCACGTTTGTCTTGTAAAAATGAATGGGGTGTCATAAGGGAACGAATGCGGATTTGTGGAGATTGACCTTTTCCCGGAGCGACCTGCCGGTGATGATGAACGCCTTACTGCCACCCAGGACGGAAAGTAATCTTGGGAGGGCTGTGGAAACACAGCCAGGACCGTAGTGCACGCCCTTCAACGTGTCGTGGTAGGCATAGGATCCATACAGATTTGTGTTAGCGTGGGCCATGGTGGAACGTTCTTGCTAGCGATTGGTTTCTGCTATCTGGTGATCAGTGCCAGGATCCGAAGCAAGGACTGCGAATCAGCACAAGAGGAGTCCGTCGGATCCCGTCGAGAGATCCCCTCGGATATGCAGGAACAGGTCTTGCAGCTCAACTGAGATCGATATTGGAAGCGCGAGCCAATCTCTGCCAGTCACTTTGTCCGAAAAGTAGTGGTCCCTCGTTTGCACCCCAAATCCAAAATGGGTGCTTCGCACGACACGGAGCCCGATTTTGTGGGCGTGAGGACACGGAATTCGGTCCTGTCTTGCGTGTGGTTTGGATCAAATTTATCCATGCATGTGGGTTTGACTTTAGGTTTCATAGCTAGAGTGGTACTCACTGGGACAGACGGAAGAGAGCCGTGAACATGATGTCTCGCCAGGAAGATTCCATTCTGTGCGAGTCTGCGCTGATCAAGCACATGAGTGAGACGCAAATCCGCGAGGCAGAGGCCATGCGGATCCAAGATTCAGCCAGTTATAAGCTCGGTTGCTGTGACCACGTGTCTGTTGCTCTTGTCACGCAACGTCACTTGGCGCACAGTACGTCCTCGTCGTCCCCGCCGTTCCCCTCCTCACCGCCCGACAGGTCGCGCCATGGACACCGACCCCGCCTCTGTCGCAGAGCAGCGCGCCAACGCAGTCGCAAAGCTCCGTCGCGCCGCGTCCCTTCCTCGCATGAAAGACGGCAGACGTCCGCCAATGCACATCGAGGCTGTCAGCGACGGCGAAAAGTTCCATCAAGAAGACGGGCAGGACGTCGTCGAGCACGCAGACCGCCCGTCCTCGCCCGTTCCTCGACTAGACTCGCCCCCAGGACACAAGCCCGCCACCCCCGAACCGCACGCGGGTCGCAAACGCCGCAGCAGATCTCGTTCCCGCTCGAGGGGCTCCAGAGACTTCAAGGGCAAAAAGTCGCAGCCAGTCACGCCGAGCAACGACTCTTCCCCAGAGGATTCGCCCACCTCGACTCACGCTGCCCTCCCCACCACCCCCGTCGTCGCACCAATACCCGCCTACTTCTCAACCCCTCAGTCACGAGTCCTCATGTCCCCGAACTTTTTATCGCCTGGTACACCCCTGCTCTACCCTGGCACATCTCCCCCGACTCCCCTCATACCCACTCTAGAAGCTATACAAAAGGGTCTTTTGCGCTCGAATAGTGTGGCTGCACGCATGCAGGCCCTTCACAAACTCACGGGTGGAAATCTAGAATCTCAGGACTCCGCGTTCTCTTCTCCGTCGATCTCCCCACAGCCTCCCCTCGCGAAGCTTGTCCGCAACAACACTACCTCCGGCGGTGAACGCTCGGTAGCACGCATGAAACTCTTCACAGCTCTGGGTGAAAGGATCAAGGAGGCCGACGAGGGTGGGACGAGCGCTGGCGAGGATCGTCCCGTCGTCTCTACCCCTGCAAAACGGAGACGCCGCAGATCGGCGCGCAATTCAGCCAGCAAGTTAAATCAGACCACCGCTACCGAAGATTCTGAGGTCTTATCTACGTCAACGAGTACCCCGACACATCCCCCAGCACCGTTACCTTACACCCAACAACCTCTCACCGAACGCACAGCTTCCACAACACCCATTCCCATTCAGCCTATATCCAATCCTAACATCGACCTCGACGAGAACAGCAGTCGCCAAACAACTCCCGTTCGCGCTGCACATAATCCGTTCAAGCGCAGAAGTATAGTCGTCGAACAGGACGATGACTTGCCTTTGCCACACACTACTCATCCTGAACTTCCTGTCACGCCTCATCGTTCATCACCTGGTCCCGTTCAACGCTTACCCCACTCGTCAGATGCCCCTTTGATCGAACCAACTGTGCCCTTATACCTTTCAGCCACCCAAAGGTCGCCATCACGGGAAGATCCCTTCCTCTCCAGTCCGTTTGCTACACCACACATGGAAGTATCGCTGTCTTCTCGTGATGAAGGTGATGACACGGAACAAGTTGTATACCCTGCAGAACGTATTATTTTGGACAGACAGATAAGTTGGGTTGCAGAACCAGGTCAGTCTTTTTGGCGTGGTCTTCTCCACGATACGTATTCTGATGGCCGTAGTTTTGGAGATAGCCGTCCATAACGAGGATGACGAGGACGAGGAACAATTGCGCGGTGTGGTCGAGGAAGACGACGATTCTCCCCACGATGAATCCGGTCCTCTAACTGAAGAATCGTCTCCTCGTGCATCTTCGGACTCTAAGGAACTTGTCGTCATCGAGCCATCCCTTGGCCAGCCACCCGCTCCAAGTTCGTCGTCACAAACAACGACAGTGAATGCTACCTCGACGCTTGGTGTCAGCGACGAGTCGGATTCCTCGCAGCAAGCTTATCCTCAACGCCTCTCGGTCGCGTCACGCATCCAAAGCGATCGATCACCTTTGACTACCGAGTTCGACCCAGACAATTCACTGACTGTACCGGAAACGCCGCTCAAGCGCGAGGGTTCTCTCGGAGCATCGTGGAAAATGCTCGTCGGTGCCCTTACGAGGAGCAACTCGAGCAATGGACGTCGATCTCGGACCAATAGCATCGCTACCCGGGAACGAAGACAGAACACGGACTCGAGCATCAGCCGGGAGAGCGGGGGAAGTCTGGCGAGCCCCAAGGTGGAAAAGAACGAGCCTGGGTTTCCATATCCCCCCAGTGGCCAGCAGCCGGTAATGCAATCGTCGTCAGCTTCGGCCTCGATGCAGTCATTGGCTCTCCCAACACCACCGAGAAGCGGCGTCTCTCCGATTCCACTAGCGACCAACCTGGATCTCACCAAATACAACCAGGATGCCAAGTTGTTCCCTTTCCCAGGGATCAAGAAGCTCGAGGAGCAACGTATCAATAGCCGGAATCGTCGGGGGTTTTCCATATCGTCGTCTACCCCGGACATTGTCCTGTCTCTCAACGGAAACGAGAATGAGATACCGCTTCCTTCAAGTTCGTCGAGTAACACGCCTTCCCACTCCCCCGATATCAAACGGGACCGAGTTCTTGCGCACCAAGTGTCGGACACACATCTCCTTCCCAAGTTTAAAAGTCTTAATTCACCTCCATTGTCGACTGCACCCTCGTCATCGTCGCACGACTTCCTCAGTGGGCAAACGCCTACTAGTCAGTCGCCTGGTTCGGTCCTACTGAAATCGCTTCCTACCAACCGTGAAGGTGTCCGAAAGTGGCTCAGCAACAGATTTGGGGCATCCACGCCGACCTTGGCAAGTAATCCACTCGGTCCACTCGCGCAAACTACTCGTCCTCCTGCGCCCTCCAAAAAGCCTTCTCTTTCCGAGATTTTGAGACTGAAGAAGGAAAATGACCTGACGGATTGGGAAGACATTGGTTCTCCAGAGAAGTCGAGGACGCCGACGAGCAGTACCAATGGAACCATGTCGTTTGGGACGCCACAGAATGGAGAGTTCTCACCCATCAGTCCAAATGGAAGTTCTTTGCACGAGGACACGCAAAAGACACCCCGGGCTAGCAAAATCGCCAGGTCAAGTAGTAGTATCTCTCCTTCTCCAGTTGAGCCCTCTGCACCGGCTTCCCTAGGGACTCTGCCATCTCCGCCTACGCCTTCTCCACCGGAACCTGCACCATCGTCCACACCTGAGCCTTGGTCATCCTTGTCTGATTATCCTCATCCAACGACCTCGGAGTCATCCTCAAACACGTCCTCGCAATACTCGGAGTTCCCTTCCAAAAGTGCTGCCATCATGGAACGCCTGGACGAGATGTTGGGGCGCGGATCCAAGAACCCAGTCTGGCCATCGGCGATCGACGACCCGCCTCGGAAGCTATTGTTGGCAGCGCCTGTCTTACAAGTGGTCAACTCTGATACCGTCAAGGATCGTTTTCTTTTCCTCTTCAACGACATCTTCATCGTTGCCAAACCCATCATTCAAGACCCGGATACCTTTCTCGAGCTGTCCAAGCCAAACCCTTCGGATAGAAAGTTTGTCGTGAAGAACGTCGTGCTCCTTCGTAATCTCCGGTTTAGTGGGGAACGTGAAGAACCACAATCACGCTGTGTGCCGCGCAATGCTCTTACACAATCCTTCGTGGAGCAATTTGTCAATGACGCCGATCAAGCCATCGTGTCTCTATTTAACAATTCGGGACAGCCCAATGATCCTGCGGCACTAGCGCGGTTGTTATTCCGCACACCAGAAATTAATCGTGCACAGCTCGGGGATTATCTCTCTAGGAGGACATCACGTATCGTTCTCAAGCACTACCTTGATGTGTTCGGCTTCACTGGCGTTAGGGTGGACAAAGCGTTACGCATCTTTTTGCAGACTATTCACATCCCCACACGAGTCTCTCAGGGAGTTAGTCCCCTAGACATCCTACTTGACTCCTTTGCCAGCCGATGGTACGATGCCAATGGGAAGCAGGCTGCCTATGACAAGGACCTAGCTTATAGGTTCTCGAGGGCGATCGTGCAGCTCAATGAAGTTTTACATGGAGGACTAGCTCAGGAACCCGGCTCGACTAGACACATTGGGAGAAGTGTTAGTGCGAGGGACTTTTTGGATGCGTTCCGACGCCACGACCCTCGTGGCCTATTGTCCGATGACACCCTTGGCGACATTTACGATTCCATCTATCGGGAGCCGCTCTCGCAGGCGCGGCACCCATCCTCGGACGGTCCTGCCGAGATCACTGTTACCTTCAAACGCGCGCTACCTTCGCGGCTGACGTACAAAGTTCAGTCTGAACCCGTGGTCATTCGCATTCCACAACCCGATCCCAATTTCGCAATCGAACTGTTTGGGCACAATCTCGTATTTGAACCGCCCGTTCTCACGTTTGCCAAGTCGTCCGAGGCGTCCTTTAGGGTGACAGGGTCATTGTTTGGTCCAACAACGATGTTGATGCTGCGTTCCGGCTCGAACGCACTGCTCTACGGGGGTCTGCCACCGAGTTGTCCGATTTATGTGGAACGGGCTTTCATGCGGAACACGTTCCAGGTCGCATTCCTGAATCACAATAATACGGTGCGAAGATACATGTTCAGCTTTGCCGATCCACTCGTCCGCCACGAATGGGCGACCTCGTTGAAGAGATTGACGGATGCCTCCATGAACACTTCCTCTACAGGGTCGAATGCTTCTCCATTCCAGGTCAGGTTTGCGCGAGCTGTCGGTGATATCGTGTTCAGAGTGTTGCAAGAGACGCTTATCGGCCCCGAAATCTTTTCCTCTCAGCAGTCACCCACGAAGCTGAACACACACAAGCGTTTCGATTCCACCAACAGCTCTCGGCATGATTCCCAGTTTTCGTTCTCTTCTCGCGAAGTCACTGGCGCCTCTGACCTCGTTCGGTCAAAGTCAAGGAGCAAGGTATATCCTTATCACGGACCTGGGAAACTGGAAGCAGAGAGCAACCGCATGACGCCTTCCCATTCGAGAAGTAGCAGCGAAGAGGATGGGAGCGACGCTCGGATGCGGCCAGAGGAGCGGCTATGGTCCGGAAAAGATTTGGAATTGTTTTGCCAGCAAAACAGCTCTATCGCACAAGTGGTGGAGTTGTTGCTGCCCACGATTTCCAATCAGCCAATCCAATCGTGACACATTCATTCATTCATTCATTTGGTGAGTCGTGCGTTCTGTGATTTATCTTTTGGAGGATGTTGACGATGCCTCGGAGACAGGTTTGCTCACCCTCATTATCAGTTTCAGTTTGATTTCTATCTATCAACGCTATCCTTTACCTAGTCGCTCATCTCACTAGTATGTGTATTCATTCATCGTTTTACTGTACGGATGTTGTCCATCAACGCACTGTTTTTCTGTCTCTTTTTCAATGCCATGGTCATCGAGTTATAATGTTATGGAAATTGAGTTGAACCGAACAAGACACGCCTTGGCGAGGCTGTCCACCGTTACTCACCCATTTCCCCTTTGCCTCGATGCCCCGCTACTGAGCACCGCCCAACCCTTCCCTCACAAGCTCATGGCAAAGACGTATGCCGACGTGAACGCTTCCCTGGGACGCTCCTGGTACGACTACGGTCAGCGCCTGTTTATCGCTCCACAGTGACGAACATAACCGCTCTCGTGACAGAGAACTCGACCATCGAGTGGAGCTCGCCCGATCGCTACGAGATCACCGAACGCATAGGAGGTGGACGGTATTCCGAGGTCAGCCCCTCCCCGCGCACACGACCAGCGCTCACCCGAACAGGTCTTTCGCGGCCTCGACACGGCCAACGGCGAGACATGCATCATCAAGGTGCTCAAGCCCGTCGCGCCCAAAAAGATTCTGCGCGAGGTCAAGATCCTGCGCAACTTGACCGGGGGGCCGAACATAGTGGCCCTGCGGGACGTGGTGCAGGACCCCTCGGCACGGTACCACAGCTTGGTGATGGAGTACGTGGAGAACGTGGAATGGAAGGTGCTCTTTCCCATCCTGAGCGAGATGGACGTCAAATACTATGCGCTGCAGTTGCTCAAGGTGCGCTGGACCGTCGCACGTGGGCGGCCCACTGACGCTCGCCAGGCCCTGGATTTCGTGCACTCGAGGGGGATCATGCACCGCGATGTCAAGCCCGGCAACGTCATGATCGATCACCGACATCGAAAGGTGGGCCGCTCGTCGTGTGGCGTGCGGTGGCTGACGTGCCCTCTAGCTGAGGCTGATCGACTGGGGGTTAGCCGAGTTTTATCACCCTGGCACGGCGTATCACATCCGCGTCGGGTCTCGTTATTACAAGGCGCCTGAGCTGCTCGTCGGGTACAAGCTGTACGACTACAGCCTCGATATATGGAGCGTGGGGTGCATGCTCGCGTCCATGGTAAGCGCACGGCCTCGTCTGCCCAGGTCCCTCCTTCACGCGTGACAGATCTTTCGCAAAGAACACTTCTTTCGTGGCGTCGACAATGACGATCAGTTGCTCAAGATACTGAGAGTCCTTGGGACGGACTCGTTTGATGCGTGGCTGAGGACGTACGGCATACCCTTTGAGACGGATCTCGATAGTCTCCTCCAAGTGTACGCATGCCAGAGATTCACTCGCTCCGCGCGTTCACTTGTTATGCAGATACCCCAAACAATCCTGGTCCCGTTACATTAGTCCCGACAACCACAGCTTGGTCACCGCCGAGGCGTTGGACCTGTTGGACAAGATGCTTCGATATGACTACCAGAAGCGGCTCACGGCGCGGGAAGCTCAAGGCCACTCCTATTTCAGTAGGCACCAACAATATCCGCTTGTTCCATCCAGTGTTGACATCACATTGGCACAGATGTGGTCAGACTCGAGGCAGCCTCCCTCAAGGGAGATTCTGCAGAGTATATCAGTGATTCTGGTTTTTGTTCCATGTAAACGAGAGGACGTGGCCCCTTTGATTGTGTCATTGCAATAGTATTTCTTGGGGTAATCGTGTGCAAGATAGTCATCATGTACTGCTATGCCTACAGTAATTTAATCACCAACGTGTGTAATCGGTAAAATGGAAAACGAGGCGATGTACGTAGACCAACACGCCGCCGCTCGCCATGTTTTCTGACCGCATGTTGGTTGGCACGCCACGGCAAGGTGGCCAGCCTGCCATCAAGATAAAACACCCCTTGCCAGACGTCCCTGAGGCCACATTCCTCTGCGTTATCGACCACCATAGAGTCAGCTACGTCCGTCATGGAAGCGGGCTTCCAGTATCATCCACGCACAGTGAGCTCGCCTCCTCTCAATTATTTTTACCCGCCTTGTGGTCGCCCCAAGACGGGCGACGCAGGGCACCAATTGCGCTTTCCTCCACGGCCCTGCCATTACGAACCCACACCGGTTCGCACACGCTGCAAGGGCCCACCAGAGCGCCCCTTGTGGGGACAAGACACTGTCCGGCCCGTGCGCAAGCAGAGCATCGAAGAGTGGGTCGACGAACAGGTTCACTTGACGGACCGCTCCAGCTATGAACGAAGAGCGCGGCCGATGGGCAAGGAGGAGCTGCGCCAGCGGATGTGGGACGAGCTGGTGTACGAATACGAAGCAGAGGCGCAGAAATGGATGCATCACGAATCAGAGATGCGCAAGAGGGCGCATGAACGGGAACGCGAAGAGGCACGACGGCGGATCGTCCAAGAAGACATCGTCCGGATCCAGGCCCGGGTACGGGACAGACGGGACAGTGAGAAACAGGCCATCGCGGAGGAACGCAGAAGAAGTGTGGAGAGGGCGAGGGAAAGGGCGAGGATGGATCACGTCCGAGCTGAGCGTGCGCTGCTGGAAGCGTGGAACGCGTATGAATCTGGGTGGGCTGCCATGTCCGCTTCGTCCGAACCACTCGGGTTTCGTGATATTCCCTGGCCAGTTCTGGTGGCCCCTGCAGGGGTAGCGGACCTGAGGCCCGAGCATATTGCTAGTTTCTTGCTCCATCCAGCGCATTCGTCCAATCATTCGCGACGAGAACGGATTCGTACTGCCTTGCTCCGCTGGCACCCAGATCGGTTCCGTCGCATCCTTAACAGAGTTGTTGCTTCGGAGACGAAGGTGGTCGAGGAAGGTGTGGGCATCATCGTTCGGTGTTTGAACGAGCTGTTGGCCAAGGAGGCGAGGGCATTGGAGCAGGTGAGTTTTAATCACGAAGCGAGAGAGCCGCTACTCAAACAGACCCAGACTAAAAGACTTCATCCCACATGAGATGTTTGTATACCATAGTTTTCGCCTGGCAGGTGGTAGGGCTTGCGGAACGACCTGCTTCTTTGGCAGTGCCAAGAGACGAACGGATCACGAAGCTCAAATGATGTACTCACTGGCACTGTAGGGGTATGTGTATGATAAGTGTCAGGGATGGAATGCCACGATATTCACAAAGTTGAATGAAATGTAGTCCATACGTTGGTCTTTGTCTGGTGTCATTCGCTAAGAGTACAAACCGTACAACCAGAAAACCAGCATGCCACTACTAATCATAGCTACGACTGAACATCATTGCTGACGTAATTAGCTGACTAAATCCGGCCACTGCTTCGGCATGGAATTTTGTGTTTTCTCCAGACCACCATGTTTCGTCAGTTTGCACGTCTCCCACTCCGTAGGAGCTTGCATTCACAAGCTACTTCCAGCCCTCGCTCATTTGCGCGACATACCCGTTTATTTTACGCGCTCGGTGCATCAGCCACCCTCGCAGGGTACTTGGCGTGGTCCAACGCTCGGTATATATCATTAGATTCGGAACCTATCTCTGGTACGCCTGTTTCTCGTCGGGCGACACGACACACATGACGGCCTCCATTTTCTCAGCGCCTCAAAAGCTGTCTGCGGCACCAAAGCATGCCTCCGCTCCGAGAGCTTCCGATTCACCAGTACCTTCGGCATCTCAAGGTGACGCACCGGAGTTGCCCACGACATCCCCTGAGAGTTCGGAACCCTCTCCTGTACCACCAGAGACGCCAGAAGAAGGCGAGGACACCCAAGGAGTGTCTTCCGGTGGTGCTTTCAACCCAGAGACGGGCGAAATTAACTGGGATTGCCCTTGCCTTGGTGGGATGGCTCATGGGCCTTGCGGTCCTCAATTCCGCGAAGCCTTTTCGTGTTTCGTGCACTCTGAGGCAGACCCCAAGGGCATCGATTGCGTGGAAAAATTCAAGGCCATGCAGGAGTGTTTCCGTGAGCACCCCGATGTTTATGGCGATGGTATGTGCATCTGCTTTTGCGAACGAGTCACTATCCCACTTCTTTGCAGAAATCATGAACGATGAGGACGATGAACCTCTTGTGGAATCCGTGGCCACTGAAAAGCAAGAAGGCGACCCGCAGCCTTTGGACGATAATGCTCCACCAGAGACAACACAACCCCCAACGCCTGCATCATCCTAGGTTTATGGACATTATAGACCCATTGCATAGCTGACCAAGTACTGATTTATTACATTTATGATCATCACTCACTCCTGAGGTATACAAAAGTGAGTAAGCATTGGTATCGTTGTACAGAATTGCAGAGGTGAGATTAATTTTGGAATCTTTTCTCGATAACCTCGTCCTTTAGCTTGTATCCGTTGGCTGCGAACAACTTCGATTGCAAGAATGGCGAGATATCGTAAATGTCGTGTTCCTTTGCCTGCATGGATGTGAGCGATGTGATGTGCGGTGAAGTTGTCCCTCACTCTTTCTTCGAGCTCGGAGACTTTGGTTGTTATCATGTTTGGTTGTTCGTGCCTCTGGAGTTGATAGAAACGCGCTTTCTCTTTGACGAGTTGGCCTAGAATGAAGGCAAGCAGTTCCTCGTAGTCCCGAGCTTGCGTCAGATACTTGCGGAAGCTCTGGATGCCGATGATAAGTGTCTCGTAAACAGTACACTACTGTCCACCCACCCTCTCAAGTGTCTTCTTGATAGTGAGCTTTTGTGCACTGACGAAGCTACTAACGGCGACGGAAATAGCCAGGTCGATGTCATCAGCACGAACATATTCCCTGAGACACATTTTGGCACTGGCTTCCGCCATCCGAATCATGCTCTCCAGGTGACGTATGGTGATAGGGTACGAGCCTGTGGCTAAAGATTCCCGCCGAAGATCAACAAATAAGCGTGAAAGCTTTTCTTGGTCCATGTCATACAACTGAGGTCGCACTCTTTCCCGAGCGTACATGATATATTTCCGTAGGACGTCCTGGGGTATAAGCTAACGGACAGTCAGGTTTCGTCTCCTCTCAACCACGGCGTGACGTACATCAGCATCCAGGGTAGTACCAACGTCCATCTCTTCCTTTTCGGGGGTAAACTTGGGGTGACTACGCAGATGGCTCCCCACCACGAAACGTGCGAGGAGCTCATCTTGCACTGGGTCTACGGTATCTTTGACGACGCATAGCACATCAAATCGCGAGAGGATGGGCTCCGTCAACTCGACATTTTGCTGGAATGGTATCGTAGGGTTGTATCGTCCGCGAATGGGGTTGGCTGCAGCAATGACTGCGCATCGAGCACGCAGTGTTGTCACAATACCAGCTTTTGATATAGAAATAGACTGCTGTTCCATAGCTTCGTGAATGGATGTTCGATCTGCGTCATTCATCTTGTCGAATTCGTCGATAAGACATGTTCCTTTGTCAGCCAGGACGAGCGCTCCCCCTTCGAGTGTCCACTCGCGAGTGACGGGGTCCTTTCGAACACTGGCCGTCAGACCCACAGCGGATGCTCCTTGCCCGGTGGCGAAAACAGAACGGTGCGCAGTCTTTTCTACATATTTCAAGAACTGGGATTTGGCTGTGCCAGGGTCACCAAGGAGAAGGACGTTGATGTCACCTCGGATAGGATGCTTCCGCTTCACATCCTTTGGAATACCACCAAAAAGAGAGAGCGCAATGGCCGTCTTGATGTCTTCGTGGCCATATATTGATGGAGCAATGGACTTGATAATTCTCTTGCGGATGCGTTCATCCCGGGCAAGGGCCCGGATATCCTTTTCATCCTCTTCAGTAAGCCTGAACGCAGCAAAGAGGTCTTCTTTTTTATTAACATGGTTTGCCTCGATGATGGTAGAAAAGACAGGAAAGCCATTCTTGGAGTTGAGGGATGCATCAAAATTGTTCCGGTATATTCCAGTCACTTCCTATCTCTGAGGGTGAGACTTGGTCAAATTCAGAAGCCAAAACACACAGACAATTTCTTCTCCTGGCTTCGCCTGGTCAATCAGATCCCAAAGGAGAATGACCTCGCGGTGCCTCGGGAGACGTCCTGGTGGAACGGACCCTGGTGATTCCTGCAAGGTCATTTTTTGATAGTTGCGATATACAGTCTGGAGTGTGCTTAGTGAAAGTGACTAAAACCACTACTCCCCTCACCTGCTCAGAGTTGACCGGGAATGGACCTTTACTCTCGCAGTTAGGGCAATAGCTAATCTTTACTTCCTTGGTTGCATCTTGGTAAAATGGACCCAGCACAGCACCACACTTGCGACAGTCAAATTTCACATACTTCAGTTGAGGGAAGACCCCAGTTCGGCGAGTGACTACACCAGAGACCCGAACGAGATTATTCAAGTTGGAGCGGCGGAGGTCACGGAGGGATGAACTAAGCGGAAGATCTGCGATACGAACATGAACTTCAGAATGGATGCGTTCATAGGACGGGTAATAAACAAGAATTGCATTTAGTGCCACCTCGTCGAAAATAGTTAGCATTGCTGCCGGGGAGTTCGTGAGGAAGTAGGCAAGGATGGGCTTCGAGACCGCAAGGTGAAGATATGACACTTCGAGAGATTCGGCATTTGCTAAATGAGAATTGTGAGCAGACGGCAGATTCACTGCATGATTACCCACTCTCTCCGAGGTTGCGGATGCGTTGACCGTATACTGAACTACCGCTCTCGTCGACATAAGTCATCAAGAATTGGCGGAAATGTTTAACAATGGAACGGCGAACACGGTCGTTGGCGATCCACTCGACAATCGACTTTGCCTTGATATCGCTCAGTTGTTCCAGGGGGATTTCCTGTGGAACAAGTTGTAAGTCAAGGTAACTGCTGTGCTGGGGAGTATGCCAACATCATCCAGTCCATCCATATCGTCTAAATCTCGACGTTCATCATACTGACGGCGAGTGCGTCGTTTCATTCGAGCTAGGCCAAGACCCCCATCCAAAGCATCTTCATCCTCCATGTCGTCGCTCTCCAGAAACCGAGGTGCACGGCTTCTAACGGCGGCACGACCACCCGCTCTACCACTACGCTCTAATCGATCCCTTCGATCCATTTTAGTCTCTGCGGCCCTACGGGCGGCTGCAGACAGAGCTTCAAACTCTCCTCCATCATCGATATCGACGTCAGAGTAGCGATCAAGGAGTTCGTTAACAGCGTAGTCGCTTTTGCAGACCAATGGAAGTGAGCATAGGAATCATTATATCTGCATAGACTCACTCCTCCATGCCGTCTGCATAAAGGTCTTCGCCATCGCCATCCTCATCAAGATCCCTCACTCCATCGCGTTCGTCCAGGCTGTCGTCAGTATCCGAGAATGGCGCTAGAGGGGAGGAGGGGGGTAATGAGGACGAGGACTCGTGTCTCCGAGGTGTGGGATGTGTTGGGGCGGGGGGACTGCTGGGTATTCCGGGAGATCTGGCACGCTTATTACCTCTGGGTGTCTGAGACTGATAGAATTGAGCAGTGAGTGGGTCAACGACGGGCGGTTGCTTACCATGATGATGGCCAAAAGATGAGAACGAATAGCGCGTCGCGACGCGTTGATCTGAGTTTGAAAGCGCGTAATTATTATTTTCTCAGTGAAAAATAATACTTTTGTGAGCAGCATGCCAGTTGACTGGCAGACGGCAACGAGGCAAGAGGAAGAGTATCTACGCAAGGTGCACCCAACGGCGGATGATATCCCAGGATGCATGTCCCTTCTTGACGGGTTCCTTATGTGTCATGGCGCGTCCTCGATTTTTTCATCTTTCTTTCGTCTCACATGTCCTTGCAGTTGTCGGATCTCAGGTGAAATCTCTCTACAGACATGGACAGATGTCACAATGCCATGACAAGATGGAGGATTTCAAGTTCTGTATGAGTCTCAAGTCATTGGAGCCAGGGGCCAAAAGAGATGCCTGGATCCGCCGACGTGCAGAATGGTGGGCCAATAGGCGACTCGGGAAGAGTAGCGAGAATGTGTGGGATGTCAGAAAGTGCGCATCCAACTACTTTTCACCCATATCACTGATCCCGCCATTCAACGCTCAGCGAACCTCTGTCAAACTGGCCCCCCTCTGTCTCTGACGACGCCGCACAGTCCTCCGATACAATTCCTTAAACTTTTCGGATAAACGGATGACTTTATTGAGAAAGCCATAGCGCTTCAGCACAGTCGACAGCCGTGCTATGCTGAAATGTCCTACCTCTCACTCTCACTATATTGCACAACGTTTTGTCCAAGAATTCCTTGCTCTCATGCTTTTAGCAAGGTTACTGTTTGCTGGCCTAGTTTGGTACGTACGCACCATATATAACACAAATTTCCGTACCATCGGACTATTTCCAACTTGGCATGTCAGCTTTCGATTACAAGAGCAGTGCTGACCCTCACATTCATTGGAGTAAATGATTATCATGTTAACATGATATCCACCCCACAGCCTTGGACGGAACTTTCTTGCAGACACGGACTAAGCACTACCTTCCCGCAAACCCCGGATGGAACTTACGTTGTAGATGCGCCCATTTCCCCCTTGGTTACTGCGACAACTAATCTGATAGACCTACTACACTCTCGCCATCCGTGTGAGTTTCCAGTCTGGCATTTGAAGTGCCAAACTTGATGCAGGCTCTGCATTAAATAGAACCAGCGGCCCGCCCAGAGATCACATCATTTCTCGGCTGCTGATACTGATGTTGTCTAGATTGATGGGACTCCGCGCCTCGTGACGGCGGAGCTAGGGGTATGGTCACCTGTCTCTATATTATAGTGATAGGGGGGAATGACTTCACGAGGTATCTCTTATTTGGGTACAACAACATGGCATAGAATGCCACACGTGGTGATGTTGTTGCTGATCTACTATCGTGATTAGAACCCTTTGCCGGAAGCACTGCTCTTGACTCACTCGGTGGATACAGCTATCTAGTTTCTGGAATGGGTTGCATTGAGATCATCGATGCCGGCTCGCAGAAACCTGGCCTATCTTTTGATGACGTATGTATCGGGATAAAAATTCTCCTGATGCTGACTTTCTTCCGATAGTCCCGGATGTCGTATATTGCATTCATCTTGCCCCATCCTGACTTCACACCACCGCCCATCACTCCAAACACCGCGGACTACTTAGGGCTTCCCAACGGCGGGCGATGTATCCATTGGTGTTCCTGTTTGAACCCCCGTTCACCTTTTTCAGTCCATCCATCTCACTCCGTTGTTTTACATGGTACTCCGTATGGACACATTCCTTGCAAGCGGCGCAACCCGGAGACCTCAGGATTCATGTATGACGTGTCGTCAGATGCTATCTAACCGCACTGTATAGCCTTCCGCGCAGTGACCACGGAAAAGGCATGTACTATGTCGTTGCCCTCAAAATTGTAGTCTGATATTCTTCCATGAGTTTCTCTCCTCCGTGTCCAAGTACGCGCTGGTTTGCACACGAATTGAATTTACACAAATACATATCAACGTGCATCTACTCCCCTGGATCCAAGATCAAGATCTAGATTGATCGCAGCAGGTTTGGGGAAATTTTTGTATGATGCATATGGTTCTGAACTCAATCGACAAAAACTTTCCACTAATGAAACTCGACGTGAACAATCACCATTCCAGGTCATTTAAATATTTATCTACGCATCTAACACGAGGATGTACCGTGAGAGCCACCCCACATACGACGAGACGAGAAACAAAATAATGAAAGTGTGCTGTACAATACAGTAGTGCATCAACCCGAAATCGGTACAGCCAACGCATCCGGCTTACTTTTCGCCCAACGAGGCACTAGAATGCTTTCCGACTAAAGCTTCTTCGGCATCGTACAATCCTCCCGCCTTCCAGCCATTAACATCAGGGAACCGGGTAGCGCCCAGGACTGCTCAGGACCGTCGGCTAGTACTCGGCTAGCACTGAGCATTCCATTGATGTATGCTGCTGGAAGACCAACACAGAGGGCACCAACAACGTTTCCGAAGAACGCAACGAAAAGAGATCTATGAACAGACATGAACAGAATCATGTTATTACTGACGATACGCCCTTCGTGGGATGGCTAGTTTTTTGATGTATTAACCAGTGGTGAGCTTGAGAACATAGTAGCATGAGTTCAAACATATACGTGTTGAATACAAACATAATTGCTCACCTCAAACCGAAGCATGATGCTTAACGGTAATGAGGACATGTTGGCAACGAACACCTTGTTAACCATTTCGATTAACATGGAACTTTTCTTATAGCACTCAAACTCACCCAGACGAAAGTTGGGAGCCAAGTGGCAAATATTTTTGAGACTGTATCCCAAGCAGCAGCCGCTTGCTTTAATATAATGAGCAAAAATGGCTGAATAGCTCTCACTCAGAGTACTGCCGCACAAACCTACCAGTTACAGCCGATACCCCTGAGGGATCTGGTGCCAAGCAGGAGTCACGGTTTTCGTACTATGATATCTCAGTTCCCATTCTCATTGCGAAACAACAAAAAACGCACACAGTGAAGCTCCGGATATAGTCAAGGTACGACTGGCCAGTAACAATACCATCGGCTGTACGGGACCATCCATTAAGTAAGTAAAGGTCGAGTACAAATGAATTGCCAACTAACATTTGCCGGAACTTCCGCAAACAATAAGTTTCCGCAGAGGTTTCCAAAAAAAAAACTACACAAGAGATCAACCACAATCAGATCCCCGTGGAAGGAAATTACCTATGAACCGATGGACCAGAATACCCTACCATGGGATCGCACCTTGATAGAAGCCACTGGGAAGATCTACGTATGATAACTCAGAGCCTCTGCTCCTCTGGACATTGATACCATCATCATGTTACTCGTTAACAGCTCAAATCCTTGCAGTATAATCCTGTTGAACGAACAAGTGAATACAGACCCAATACTTTTGCGGCGCAAAATTATTACATTACGAGGCCCACGGGAAATAAACAATCTACTCAGGATTTTCACGAGGCCTAGGTTGCTGGTGGTGATGCCTGCTGAGCCACCTGCGATGGTGATACTAAACAAACCGCCAAACGACAGAATGATTCCAGCCAACACCTACAGCGCCCAAATCAGCACATGCAAAGTAGAAACTCCAGGAACCATACAGCCGTCTCGATGAGAATAACGGCGGTTTCCGGCTTGGGAGTGGAGAGAGCGTCCGTCGTAAATATTACAAGGAGCTTGAGTGCCCACTTGACGCAAGGCGACGTATCCCAGACCTTTATACCCTTCGCTAGACGGTAACGGTTACGAAACAAAGCTTGCATGCCTTGGATGTGCACGTTTGGATCAAACATATGGGACGCTTCGGATGGAGTGTTGCGCCTTGCAACTGAGCACAAACACGAGCAGTCGATTATTCGAGCCACCTTCCGGAACACTTTGAGGTATCGGAGTGACAGTGCGCGCCTGTCCGTGTATCGTTAAGTAAAGATGAATTATTACCGCACCACGGAGGCTTCCACCCTATTGGGCGCAAAGACCAAGAGAATATTAGGAATGTGGCCGTACATGCACAGAAACCTTGTTGATCTAACTTATCGCTGAATGGTACCATTGTATTCAGGTATGTTTCGGGCTTGAATGTCAAATGGCAGCGACAAACCAGTGTAACAGGATATCTCGGCGAGTTGTAGCTTGTCGTGAGAGACCTCACAGCTTCCAGCTGGTTTAGATAGCATGAACATAGCTGACCCAAGATTTGACGTATTGTCCTGCACAAATATCAAGTTTACCTTGCCAAATCTAAATGTGGAACCTGGCCCCATGTAAACAAAACTTGAAGCTTGAAGCTTGTTGAAATTGTGCCGAGGACAATGCGTCAGCATTTCCCATTTCAAGGTTTGTCTAGACCTCAACTTCAGACTAAAATCTGTACATGTTGTGTCAGCGATGTGCTTGAGATCATGCATTTGCCATGAAGTTAAACATCGTATCTTATCTTATGCCTTATGATCTAGTCACAGCTGAATTCATTGAACCGTTAGGAGTTCTTGGGAACTTATAATAATACATCTCAACCAATTATGACCTTTTACCAGCCTTGTTACTCAAGTAAATTAAATGGCCTCCAAATTATCGTACATGCCTGGTGATAATGCAATAGGCGGCAACGTCCAGAAATCCAAAGTCCACTTGATCTTCATTCCTCTTTGACCGCTCTCCAAATTGGTGTGATGGCCTGTGCGACGGTATTAGCAGCCACCTCCATGTAACTACGCTCCACCTCGTCCGCCACTGCTGCCCATATTCTGCGAGCACGCCATCTGTCCGGATGAAATCTCCGATGACTTTTCTCGACAAACAGCTTGTAGTCCTGTAACCGCATATGATCCTTGACGGTCGTAAAGAAAATTTCCACCGCGGACCAGTCGACATCTTCAACCGTCAGGCGTGATGGCGCGTGTAGCACAGGCCAAGGGATGTCGTGGAATGTGATCGAAGCTCCAGGGGTAAACTTCGTCGCGTCAAACTCGTCGGAGAGCATTCGATAGCGCTCTAGCGCTCTGCGAGGTGTCCATTGCCCTGACTCCCAACGTTGTCTCTGTCGCCGTTGACGCATTTCGCGTTGTCGAAGCTCTTCTTCCCGGGCAAGCCTCTCTTCTTCTTGTGCGCGTCGTCTTTCTCGCTCAGCGGCTTCATGTTCCCACCTCGCTCGCTCTTCTTCTTCTCTTCTCCGCTCAGCTTTAGCAAGCAGCTCCTGCTCTTCGACGCGTTCACGAGCCTCCCGTCTTTTGCGTTGCTCCTCCCATAGCGGTCGGTCCTTCTCAAGTTCCCGAAGCTTGCGAATAGATTCAGCAATCTCAGCCTCACGCGACGAACCAGCTTCCATGGGCGTTTCTCCAGGGTCATTATTCTCTTGGGACTGTGTTTCAGTGCTAGCATTTGCTTGGTCTTCATCCACTTCATCTACTGACTCTAAAATTAGGTCAGTATGCACTCAAAGTATTGAACATTGGAACGGACCCGGAGGTATGAAAGCAGGACGCAGAAATTCGGCAAAATCTGTGTCGTATGGATTGAAGTCTCCGTTACTTCGCCGTTTCGGCCGAATACGGGTCCGATTCATCCCGTTGCGCAACTTTGGAGGTGATGTTCGGGCTCGTTTGTGTCCATGGGGAGACCGATCATATGACATCTGATCGCCGTCATCTTGTGATTCCAGGATAGAGTCCCCTAAAAACCATGTAAAGGCAATTAATGAGGTTAGAAGGCTAGAGGAGTAAAACCAACCTTTCCGTTTGATAGTCTCTTCGGTTGGCCATAGAGTTTGAGAAGGGATAGTACCCTCACTATCGACCCGCATAGAGAAGCTTGCATTAGCAGGAACAGTGGTAGCCGGGACTCGGTTTTCAAAGGCTGTCCTATTCCTCGCCCATCTCGCAAGTCGTGCCCTGTTGATCTGCTCTCGGCTGGTCGGACCGGGTCGTCGATCAAATCTTGGTTTCTGCGGGAACAATTCATCTATAACCATTTTCTCGACTTCATCTTCGTCCTCGTCCGAATAGAAATCAGATTCATCCGTTTCATCTGGAGGACGAGAGCGAGCTTTCTTCTGGGGAGCTGATTCACTCTCTGGAGAGGACCATCGTGATCGTTTGCCTGAATCTGGCACTGCAGGCTCGAACTCTTGGTTTGGTAGCTCGACCCAAGTAACGGTAGAGCATTTGGGCCAAGGGTAAACAACGCATTGGTATTTAGGGTCGAGTTTGTATATTTCCCATTGCTCCTGGCAACACTGGATCTTTTTACTGAAGAATTCGATGTTGTAAATGCCATGGATCATCCGACCATTCGTGTTGCTTACCCGCAAATGTCGATGACGCGTGGCCAGACGCCTTCGTCCTGTGCACCTTCCTTTAGACGCGCTCGAGGTACGAATCGCCAAAAACTTGCGCCTTTTGGGCTGGTTTCGATAACGACTCGTTTTGGAGGTGGTAGGGTACTCGAGTTATTGAGCTTCTGGACAGTAGGCTCCTCCGCAAGCGCGGTCTTGGGATCAAAAGAAGCAAAAGATAGCTTTGAGTCCGGAAAGCGCAAGAGACGGGAGGGTTGTGACGGATCGAGTAGACCAGGTTGCGTGCCACGAAGCGTAGGCAACTTTTGAGTTCCGTTTGGTGGTGGTGCAGAATGCATCATGGTATGTTCGTTGGGAGGATTATTCACTTAAACATGGAGAGGAAGTGACAACAATAAGTTATGTGCCTCAAACAATTAGACGCGTCGAGCACGTGCATGCATGGTCACTCCACTACTACCAACTCCTCCGTTGAACACAGGACATGGAGACTCAAACTTGACCACCTGCAAACGGCTTTGACCTATCGTCGGTTGATACCTCCGTTGGGGAAGAATACAGGAATAGATTCGACGGGCATCAACTAAAGGTTCAGCCAGCAGATACCTTAAATAAATAAAGTACGGCGGGCCTGCTCGGGTTGGAGTGATCTTACAAGCGAAGTGACCCGGAGTCACGAATGTGGATGTGACTCCAACTCTGAGATCGACCCCTTAGTATGAATACCCAACTTGGCTTCTGACGCATATTGACTCTGACCAAAATCCATGTATCATATTCTCACAACAGCCAGCTCTCACTTTACTTCAGACTACGCGAAACTATGACTACCCTACGGAACTTTCAGTCCGAAATTGAAGAGATTCATGCTCGCGAACGTGCGAAGCAGCGCACTCAACCCGTCCGCGCGCTACCTTCCCATGATGCGCCGCGGCACGAAGCACCTCCACCCAGCGTATCGGATACAGGCAGTAACAGAACCATATACGAGTCCGAACAGGAGCGGCAGATTTTGGTGACTCGCATCTCAGTCGTTGGTATCCAGTCATCTTATCGTCTCGTTCTCTTTAGGAACTTCTTGCTGCACACAACAACGAGCAAGCGCGGAATGCGTTGGCATCACTTTTGACCCAATTTCAGGGGGAGTATACTTTTCGGATCGGTCTCTGCCCTCCCCTGGAAACACTCTTTAATGGGGAGCAGATTGATAGTGCCCCAGGTTGGACTGGTATTGACCGAACGCAAGAAGAGGTAGATTCGCTCGCAACTCAACTTTCCAAGATCCAAGACGATATCGGTGGTAAAGTACGGGTCTCTTCGCGCTTTATCGCTGCCTCAAACTTCATCTTGAATCCTCGGTTAGGCCTCAGTGTTGTTCTGTATTGGGGGCTCTCATGCACGAACCACTCTCCTACTACGTCTACCACCCCCGAGTGTCGCAACGATCCCCGAGGTTCGTTGTGCCGTAGTTGGAAATGTCGACTCAGGTAAATCGACCACGCTCGGTGTACTAACACGAGGTAATTCGAACCCCATGTTCTTACTTCCCTTTGAACAAGGTTGATAGGTGTTCTCGACGATGGGAGGGGGAGAGCACGGGTAACACTCTTCCGGCACAAACATGAGGTCGAGACCGGTCGGACGTCTAGTGTTGGCATGGAGGTCAGTGTCCCCTTAAATAGTTTGATCCTCACTTAGAGGATCTACAAAGATTCTCGGGTTTTCTGTGGCCGGTGTCCCAATCTTGCCTGGCGCTACTGGCCCTCACGATGTGGAAGGTGCACGACGGGACAAGCTGGGATGGGAAGAGATATCCGCCCGTTCGGCAAAGATTGTTTCGTTCAGTGGTATGCATTGTTAGCCATCATCTACTTCATCGCTATGTACCAGTTTCACAGATTTGGCTGGCCACGAGCGATATTTGAAGACGACTCTTTACGGACTTACTTCAGGCGCCCCGTCATGTGTTATGCTGATGATCGGTGCAAATGCGGGTCTCATTGGGATGGCCAAAGAGCATCTAGCGATAACGTTAGCACTCAATGTTCCTGTCATAGTCTGCGTCACGAAGGTGAGAATTCAACAGTACCCACTCTCATGATGCTCAATTCCTGCGAGATTGACATGACTCCCCCCAATATCCTGGCTGAGACAACCAAACAAGTCGTGAAGATTCTGAGAAGTCCTGGGTGCAGGTAAGCACTTGCCTCGTGCATCATGATCGTAATTTTCATACATTTCGCAGAAAAACGCCAGTCTTTGTGAATTCGACTGAAACGGCAGTTGAACTGACGAGCACCTTTACGGATCGCAAGTTAGTGGCAACGCGATTTCGTGTACGTTTGCTAATATTACCTACAGATTGTGTCCAATCTTTCGAATCTCGAACGTTACTGGGGATGGTCTCGATTATGTCGGTTAACCACCCTTCCTCGCCGCTCTCAGCTGACTTGCGTTATAGCTTCGCACATTCCTGAACCTCCTTCCCCCTTCCGACACCAATCGCGAAGTCTTTGTGATTGACCAACCTCTGGAGGTAGATTTTCTTCTCTCATCTATGATTTTGGGTTGACTCGCTCTAGTATTCGATAACTGAAGTGTGGTCTGTCCCATACGTCGGTACAGTGGTTAATGGGATTTTGAACAGCGGCAGGCTGAAGACGGGCGACTCAATCTTGTTCGGCCCCGATTCTAATGGCCACTTTCAACAAACCATTGTTCGTAGCATGCAGAGAAAAAGGTCCGTGTCTCTCGCCCATGCTAGATGAGGGGCTGACAGTGTTGGACAGAGTAGATGTTGCTTCAGCCGAAGCTGGTCAGTGTGTGGCATTGGCGCTAAAGCGAGTCAAGCGTGCGGCGGTCAGAAAAGGGATGGTAATCGTACATAAATCTGACGCGCCACCGAAAGGTCCGAGTTAACGATGCTCTCCAGACTTGGATTGACACATTTCGCAGCTACTCTTCGATTCGAAGGGCAGGTACTCATACTATAGTAAGCCCCAGCCTAATTAGCGTTGATGTGAAGCTAACTACTCGTAGTCACAACACCACTATGCAGCGTAATTATCAAGTGTGTATCATAAATGTTCGTTGCGATGTTGTTAATTGAGCCTGTCCTCCTAGGCAATGCTCCACTGTGGCGTAAGTCGGGAGCTTCAGAGCCAGCCTTGAAGTAACTGACCGGAGACCACTAGGCTGTACGACAAACTGTTCGGATTATATCAATGGATCATCCACAGGGGGTGTTGCGTACAGGAGATCGTGCGACTGTACAATTTGAATTCATATCTCACCCTGAGTTCATCAAGGTTGGGATGAAGCTGCTATTTAGGGAGGGCAAGACCAAGGCAGGTGAAAGAGACTAGACGACGAGTTCCACTGACCGAATCATGACAGGGCCTTGGAGTGATCACTCGATTGTTGTGATACCATAGAATTGGAATGTTGTGTACGAGTGTATATAAGCAGTGCCACAATTTATGTCTTCCACAACATATAAATCCACTCCTTCGAACATTCCTCCCACTCGCTCGTCCTCTCTCAAATATTTTGTTGTTTCTTTTCTCTGTACCGCCGTCTTTATCGTCTGTGTAGCTTATCAGCACTATTCCATCCGTCCAACGAACCAAGATCAACCAGTGATCTCGCTCGATTCGTCGCTCCTTGTATCGCCGAGCTCGCATCTGCCATCCACCGAAATGCAGGGTAAATACAGCGTTGGCTAGTAAGCGTCTCTCCCTCCCTTGCGCTTGACGCTCACCTCGCCATCAGTTATGTTAACTGGTACTAGCTCTCTTCACTCATCCGATGGCGTGCACTCATTTCTTGCAGGGGCATTTACGCCCGCAAGTTTCCGCCTTCGCTTATTCCCGTACATGACTTGACGTGAGTGTCAACGTTCACGTTGACCACAGCATTCTCACACTGCCCAGGCATATTCTTTACGCCTTCGCCAACGTCAAACCCGACACTGGCGAAGTGTTCTTGTCCGATGTCTGGGCAGACAAGGACATCCATCATCCTGGCGATTCCTGGAACGAACCCGGAAATAACCTTTATGGCAACCTCAAGGCCATCTATAAACTCAAGCAGCAGAACAGACATCTCAAGGTCCTCCTCTCTATCGGCGGCTGGACTTATTCTCCTTCCTTCCACCCTGTCGTTGTCAATCCACAGGCACGCCACACTTTTGTACAGTCTGCTGTCCGACTTTTGGAAGACTACGGTTTAGACGGCCTCGACGTCGACTATGAATATCCATCTAGTCAGGCACAATCTGTCGGTTATCGCGAGCTCTTGAAGGAGCTCCGTTTTGCCCTTGACCAACACGCCTATAACAAAGGCATCCAGCACAAGTTTCTGCTGACGGTGAGTTCTGTCTCAGTAAGCGAATGCCTTTGACTGACAACTTTAGATCGCTGCACCATGTGGACCCGACAATTACCGGAAGTTGGATATTCGCGGAATGGACCCATATCTCGACTTTTGGAACCTGATGGCCTACGACTTTTGTAAGTCATTGTTCGAGGTTGTCAATAAATATTGACATTGTCGCTAGCCGGATCTTGGGATAGAGCTGCTAATCATCAAGCCAATATATATGGGCCCCCCATCAACGCTTCGGATGCTGTCCATTGGTATAGTTCCAACGGCGTTCCGAGATCGAAGCTCGTTCTAGGGATCCCGCTCTACGGAAGAAGCTTTGGGAATACCGGGGGCCCTGGAACACCTTTCTCTGGTCTCGGCCCTGGAAGTTGGGAGCAAGGGGTCTGTGACTATCGTGCCCTCCCGCTTCCCGGGTCCTCTGTTTTCCAGGATGACCAGAGGGTTGCGAGCTGGTCGTACGACTATCAGAAGAAGGAGATGGTCAGCTTTGACAACGAGCATGTCGGTGCGATCAAGGGTCAGTGGATCCGTGAACAGGGGTTGGGTGGCAGCATGTTTTGGGAGCTCAGCGGTGACAAGGGCGCTTACAGGGCGGGCCTGCAAGGCGGACCAGGCAAGGACCCGGTTCCGGGACAGAGTCTGGTAAGGATCGTGAAGGACACGATGGGCCCACTCGATCATAGCCCCAACTGGCTGAGGTATGAACATAGTCAGTTTGATAACCTGCGAAACGGCACGATTTAGTGTCTGGACGTACGTTTCGAGTTATTGTATACTAGCATTAGCACGGGATTTGTTGGACTTGTAAGCAATGGAGCCAATTTGGATCGCCTACTAGTTTGCCGGTTCCGAGGGTTTTCTTTTCTTCTCAAGCTGCTTCCACTAGATTGGCGACGTTTTGCAGCGCCTTGGCCAGCACGAGCCATTTTAAATCTTGGCAACGATACCTAGAACGACACGACTCTACCTTCAAGTTTGCGACACTAGACAACAGACTATTTCGTATCGATCGACCCATAGACCTGGCCGAAGCAAGCACACTACATACTACTACCCTAATCTACGATATCCATCGATCTCTTTTCTCTGGGTTTTTCCAGGATGTCGCCTGCCCTCACCAACGATGCGACCGATGACTTCGCACCAATCCTTGAATCGCTCCGTTCAGCGCCAACAGGACCAGGTAGGTCTATTTACACAAAGAGAAATGCAAGAGCAACTTACTTTGTACAGATGCTAAAGCGGCAGCCGATCAGCTTGCTCTCGCTGTTTCAAAGGCAGGGGTAGAGGTGCTTATGTACGTCCCTCGTCCCAAGCGCCGGATTGTTTACTGAAACACACTCGTTACGACTAGCGACCGAAATGTTATTTCCACCTTGCACACCTTTGCACTCAATAAAAAATCGGGCTACGAGCGGGAATCCGCGGCGATCGGGTTCCAGTCCCTAGCCACTGTCCTTGGGGCACCCAGCGCACCGTTCTTACTCCCTAGCCTTTCCATCTTGTTTGACCTCTATTCCGATAAGGGAGATGTGGTGCGGGTTGCCGCTACTTCTGCGACAAAGGGTATATTACAGCTTCTTCCTCCAGAAGCGACGAGGACTGTGTTCAAGGATCTCCAGGACGTCCTGGAAAAGGGGAAATGGCAAACAAAAATTGGTGCGCTAGACGCACTAAAGAGTTTTGTGGCATTCGCCAAGGAATCTGTCGCCGATGAGTTGGGGCATATCCTTCCCAGAGTCGAGCTCGCAATGCACGACACAAAGAAAGAGGTAATTCATTGCACGAGTACTCTATGATGCCAGTACGGTCTAACGATGTGATAGGTTGCCAGTTCGGCCGTCAAGTGCGCTACATCACTCTGCAACACACTTGGGAACCCGGATCTAGCACCTCATGTACCTGCGTTGGTCAAATGTATGTCTAACCCCGATACCGTTCCCGCATGCATCAAGGCGCTGTCGTCGACGACTTTTGTTGCCGAGGTGACCGCACCCGCCCTTGCAGTCCTCGTCCCGTTGCTTACGCGAGCGCTGAATGACCGGAGCATGGAGGTTCAGCGGCGCACAGTGGTAGTCATTGACAACCTTGTGAAGCTCGTCAGAAGCCCGCAGGTCGCCGCTCGGTATCTAAGTCCTCTCGTAGATGGCGTCAAGAAAATTGCGGAGAGTGCCGCATTCCCCGAGGTCAGCCGTCGAGTTTCAAAAATGCCATGTTGTATACCATCTCATCAGCATTGTAGGTCCGCGCTTTTGCCGAGACTGCGCTTGACACGCTGTTAAAATCGGGAGCGTCGTCTAGTGGTGTTGCTCCTTCACGAGATTTAGATGCTGAGATAGCCGAGGCGTTCAAGATCCTGCTCACTCTGCTGGATGATAGCCTCGTAGTACGGACGGCGGCGGAGCCAAATCAACCTGTGGCGGCGAGACATCCCTTGTTGACGTCGTCCCTGCAATTCCAGGCATCCTTGATAGCGGATCTAGTCTATCAAAAACGTTTTCTTGAAAGGTCACAATGGAATAGATGCGTTGGTCTATACATGAATCCATGGTTAGGAGAGGAGGGAGCTACAAAATTTGCGGAGAGGGTTCGCTCACATCTACATGCCGCCGAGCAGGTGGGCCTACTGCCCTCTCTTCTCCACCGCTGCTGACTGACCACCCTGCAAGGCGAAAAGTGGAACTGCAAAGAGGGGCTCCGAGGAAGAAGGCGGGCTGCTGTGCGATACACTCTTTTCGCTTGCATACGGCGCGCTCCTGCTTCTCTCGCACACTACCCTCCGTCTCTTCCGTGGGCGAAGATACGGTATTCTGGGTGCGAATGGGTCAGGGAAGTCGACGCTTATGCGTCAGCTACGTGATGGGAAGGTGGAGAACTTTCCACCGCAGGATCAAGTGCGTTGTATTATGGTAGAACATTCACTCCAAGGCGAGGACACCTCCTTGTCCGTTCTGGATTTCGTCGCTTCGGGTAAGCAGTTCGCCAAATACATCGTTCAAAGCATAGTTGACTCGTCCAGACGATTCGCTCAAGGATGTACCAAGGTCGAAGATCAGGGGCCAGCTCCTTGAGGTTGGCTTCGATGATGCTCGGCAGGCCGACATCGTCGGCGGACTTTCAGGGGGCTGGAAAATGAAACTGGAGCTAGCGCGCGCGATGCTGTACAATGCTGACTTATTGCTTCTCGACGAGGTCCGTAATTGTTTCTTCATTAATAATTTATCCTAGGGTTAACGGTTAACATTGCAAATAGCCCACGAATCATGTATGTCGAATTGCGTTATCTCGGATACTTTCCCCGTTTAATGTGCTCCTCGATCTAATAGCTCGATCGCGCTTCTGTGCAATGGCTAGAACAATGGCTCATCGCCCAAAGGAACGTCACCTGTCTTATTGTCAGTCATGACTCAGGGTGAGCATCAATCATGATGTACTCCTGAGGAGGAACTGATGGGTGGCTCTAGATTCCTGGATAACGTCACAACGGATATAATTCACTACGAATCGAAGAAGGTGGTTACTCCGCTTTGATTCACCGTCGGGGAACTAACGTGGCTCGTCTCAGCTCGTTTACTATCCTGGAAACCTTTCTGCATTTGTGGAAAAACACCCCGAGGCCAGGTCGTACTATACTCTTCAGGCCACCTCCGTTAAATTCGCATTCCCTCCTCCTGGTTCCTTGATGGGTGTCAGAAGCAACACACGTGCCATCCTTAAGATGTCGAACTGTACGTTCACTTACCCTGGGCGGTCTACGCCGAGTCTACATAACGTCAGCTGTGCGCTATCTCTCTCAAGGTAAGCTTTCATTTCCGCCGCTGTTGCTCTGACCACCGCGAACGACTTCCTTTCCGCTTCAGTCGAGTCGGCATCATCGGACCTAATGGCGCCGGAAAGTCAACTTTGATCAAGTTATTAACTGTACGTGAATGTGCACGCCCAAAATATATTGATTGAGCGTTCTCTTATCTATTCAGGGAGAGACAGCCCCTCAGCAAGGTACAGTCTACAAGCACCCAGCACTACGGTTAGGTTACGTATCCCAGCATGCAACCCATCACATCGGTCCGTCTTCTCACTTGCCTCGGTGAATGAATTACGACACATTGACAGAACGTCATCTCGAGAAAACACCTATCGGTTACATACAGTGGCGTTTCCAAGACGGCCATGATCGTAGGTGACAACCTAACTTTGATCGGTCAAAGCGCTCATGATGTGATTGGGCCACGTCATCAGGAGAAATCCTTGAGAAAGTAACCCGTGTGTTAACGGGCGAAGATAAGGCCCTTTTAGAGCAAGAGTGGGTGGGGAGAGACGGCTCAAAGCGCAAACTCGAGGTTTGATTAAACATATATGAGTGTGAGACATGGTCAGCTGATTGGGTCGCTTAGCTCATTATGGGACGTCAAAAGCTCAAAAAGACGTTCCAATATGAGATCAAGTGGCGTGGATTAGATCACAAGTGGAACACCTGGATTCCACGAGATCAGCTTCTCGCCAAAGGGTATGGGAAAGTGGTACAGCAATTCGACGATCTTGAATCGTCCAGGGAAGGCGCTGGTGCGCGAGAAACGCGTGCAGACCTCGTGCGGAAACATTTGGAGGATATTGGGCTTGATGGAGATATCGCTCAGTACAATGAGATATCGGGGCTGTCTGGCGGTAAGACATGATACGATAGTGACGCAATTCGGCTGACTGTTCGGCCACAGGACAAAAGATCAAACTCGTGATTGCGGCCTGTCTGTGGAACAATCCTCAGGTGAGTGGTACGACACACCGCCGGAAACGCTACCGAGGATTCCTGTGTAGATTTGCGTGCTCGACGAGCCCAGCAATTTCTTGGACCGAGAGGCCCTGGGTGGGCTTGCGGTTGCAATCAAGAAGTGGACTGGCGCTGTGGTATGTTTTGCGTTGTTTGCAAAGACCCCGATCTAATGGGCACAAAGGTCATCATATCCCACAACCACGAGTTCGTCTCCTCGCTATGTGCGTAATACGTTGGAGCCCGGACCTTGTTTTTTTACTCATTTGACCAACTCAGGCTCTGAAATCTGGGAGATCGAGGCAGGGCACATGACACATAAAGGTAAAGCTGCCGTGATTGAAGACACGCTGGGTGATGCGGCAACGCCGAGGGGAAGTGGAGGCAATACACCAGTTCGCTCGCGAGTGACAAGTCCGGTTGTGTCGAATGCTGCAACGCCTGTGGCAAGTGGCGCAGAGGATGGGGCTACTGCGGCCAACGGCGGTGTTGTGAGGAAGAAGAAGAAAGTGACGCGCAACCAGGTGAAAGCTCAAGAGGAGAGAAGGAGGCAGAGGAAGTTGGCGTGGCTTAGCTATGGAGGGCCCAAGCCGGAGGACACGGACAGCGACGACAATCCTTGAGGGGGAGATGGCATGGCAGTAGTGACCGGGGGCTGCTCGGCATTTGCCCGCGGAAGCATCGGCGACGATCCAAGATTGCCTTTTTCAGTAGGAATCGTGAAAAAAATTTGCGTGGATTGTAGCCTGGTCAGGGCTTTACGAACACCACTTGCCCGCCTCTTCTCGAGACTGCGGTCATGGCGCACCTGGGCGGTTGGTATCCGCCGCTCAGTCCCCTCGAATCCGTGATCAACGGACCGCCCGCGCTATACTAGTCTATGTCCTCTCCAACGCAAGTCAAGATCGCCACAAATTCATTAGCATCCGCCACACAAGGACGATCGTACGCTTGTGCCGCTCCATCAACGCCAGCCACATCAGAAAAAACCATTTTTGAATTAGAAAAACCGAACGCCGAGTGGTTTGCTATTTTTTCATTTACAAACTTTGATTTGAGATGAACGCGCGGGGACGGATGGGGTTAACGAAGCCAGATCGAGACCAAGTGAAGGCGGCCATTCCCACAGTAGCCATGTCAACGTACGAGTTGAGTTTGCTAGTTCATCGACCGAAGACGTGATCAACTCCGGTGCTATTCAAACGCCACGCAAACACCCCAGGAAGACCTGGGGAAGGAGGCGGTTCGTTTGCGCAGCCCATCAGTCGCCCAATCCCCCCCATCCACCGCCCGTGGCTATTCCGGTCCACCGTGTGTGCGTTTTATTTTCTCTCGAGACGAACACGTTTCTGTCAGTGATTCGAGGTGGACCTATGTGAAACGTCGGGCATCTTATCGATTTCGTCAACCTATCCACACCCACGCCGTTTACAAGGCGAGTTCATTGAGATTTAGGTTCACCGATATGCTATTCCAAAAACGTACAAACATCACTACCTCACCTTTTCGTCGTGCTAGAAACCTTCTAGCATGGCTGAAACGGGGCACCTTATCCCACAAACAGCGGAGCTCCGTTGGCATGTTCCCTGGTTCCGAGTACGTGAGCAAAAAATCTAGCAACAAGTACATAAGGCGCTATGCTCATATCGAAGACGGTATTCAGTACAAAAAAAGCAAAACAACCGGATTGCGTCGATGATGCGTTAATGTATGTGTGGAATATGTACAATATTAAGGGCCAATTGGTGCACGTGTAAGTTAGAGACATGATAATGAATGATCGTTGTCCTGGCGAATATTGAGATGCAAAGATTCCAAAGAGTGACATGAATTGTATACGAGAATCTAGCAAGAGATGAAATCAAGATGTCAAAACGATCGAGATCAATATCGGTGACTACTCCACTTGCGAAAATCATCATCACGACGGGTCGGCCCAGGCCCCCGACTGCTGTCAGGACCTCCCACAGAACGGGAGTCCGAGCGCTGGACATAACTATTGGTAGGAAGGGTGGTGGGACTTTGGCTGCTGCTGTACGAGTGTTGTGGGGTATCGGTAGGCTGAGATGGCATCGAATAAGGCCCACTGTTTGCAGAAGCAGCTGCCTGGCGGCTGGTCTGCCGCATTGATTGCCTCTTGTTTTGAAACCTGTTTCGCGTGTCAGCTTTGTCAGAGCGAGGTCTCAGAAAGTGTACCATATCTGAACGCTTCGAGCGGACATGTCGAGCTTTCGCGCCAGCTCGGCTCGTTCCTCAGTAGACGGAAATGCCGTGCGAGAGTATGTTTCATTCAAAACCTTGAGCTGGGCCGCATCAGCCCTCTTGCGCTTCTTTTTTATGACGGGTTCTTCGGCGACCAGCACCGAAGCGGGTTCTTGAGTAAGCACGCTGTTCGTCACTTGGCCTCTAGCGTACGGAGAAGGACCATGGGCTTCGACGTGTGCAGGAACGCCGCGCTCGGCTGGATATACGCCCATGGATAGTTGGTGGATGGATTGGTGCGGGGAGGAGTGACTGCGTGGATCGACAGGAGGGAAGGAATACGAGGCTTGATGCTGAAACTGAGCGTATTCAGGAGGATAGGTTGCGGTTGGGGAACGGAGGTCGGCATAATTGGGGAGGTGGGGACCAACCGAACCATAATTGGCGCTTTGCCAGCGGTCATCCCTAACCGGAGGCTGAGGGACGCTGAGTGGGGGCAGCCTGCGGGAAGCTTGGGGGTCTGCAGGCATAGTTGAGGTGCGGAGAGCGTATGCAGTATGATATCTATCATAGGGCTCATAATATGAAGAGGAGTGTTGCGGAGGCGCTGTGGCTGGATGGATTTGAATGAGGAGCAATGGAGAGAGGGAAGAAGGACGGACGTGTTGGGGAAGGATGCCATTGATTGACGCTGGACTGGATGTGTTCCGCCTTTGGAGGAGACGAACGTGGCTGCGAGTATTGATTATGATAGTCTGCGGGCCCTGTAGGCGGAGCCAACAAGTTGAGCAGGATGGATGAACACTATGGAAAAAAACAGACCTGGAGAACGTGAGGTTGGAAAAGCTGAAGAAAGAGGAGGGAGCACAGTTCGCCCACCCTGTCCCGTCTGAAAGAAACCACTGTTTTGCGAATCCCCACCGGGAGGGCTTCCGCGCGGTTTGGAAGTGTACATACGATCGTCCCTCGAGCTGGTCATAGTAAGTTAAGGAGATAGGCAAAAGAGGAAGGAAAGAATATTATGGTTCAATGAAAGAAGAAAATTTGGGTTTATAAGTATGAAGCGGCACGCGGAGAGAGCAGGTAATGAGCGGGTAGGCAGAGGCGATGTAATCAGGGGCGTTGTATGAACGAGGAGACCATGAAGACCGGGCACGAGGTGTGGTGGACGCAGGGCAAGGGCGAGGAGAAGGACACGAGTACGATCGGGAGTGAGGAATAAATGGGTTCAGCGGAGGAATCAGAAACGAGATCCAAGCCATGTCTATTAAAACGAACAGACTCCATCGCAATCTACTGCTAGTTCTTTTTGTTATTTATTTATTTTATCTATCTAGTTATACAAAATAATTATTTCATTTCACTGATCCGCGCTCGTCCCCGACACCGATGGCGACCACCGACGCACTCGTCCACCGCGGTTTCTACGATCTCCTCGCCATGATACCCGCCTACTGGCCTCCACAGCAGCCGCTCAGAAAGATACCCCGGATATCCAAGGACATGGTCTCCTCTCCCATTGGCTTCGTGTGCGTCCCATCCGATTCCCTCGCACCCTCATAACCCCCCACAGGCATCTCGTTCACGCCTCGGACGCAGACCAGGCAGAGGCGCTTCTCACTCGATGGGGCCCAGACGGTCTGGGAAAGCTCGGTGGTCTGCTTCTCTCTCCTCCCCCCTTCGCCCCTTCTTCACCTTCCAACGCCAGATCCGCGGTGGGCCTTGCCAATCAAGTCCCGTGTCAGACATACCAACAGGGCAAAGGCCATCAACGACGTTGTCAACGCCTTAAAGCCCTCGGCGTCCCCTGATGGCCAATCGCCGCCGCTGCGGGTTGTAAACGGTCCCAGCACCCCTACTTCGTCGACCTTGACTACAGCCGCGCAGGAAAACATCCCCATTTCCTCCCGTATCGATGGCCTCCCAGGACACCCTGGTAACTCCACAATCCGTTTGTCCCGCGGTCTCGTCCCACACAAGGAGGTAGGCGAACATGAGGACGACCCCCCGGACGCCACTCCCCTGCCTTCTTTAGCACCGTCCCAGAGAAAGCCGATCATTCCTTCGCTGGCTACGCTCGAAAGGGCTGTGTCTGCCCGGATCTACTTTGAGAATCTATATTTTCCTCTCCTTCGGCAGCCCCCATCTCGAGAACAGAGGAGGGTCGCCATGGAGAAAGACATGATCGCCATGAACCTCTCCGAGGAACAGAAAGAGCAACTCCGCTCTCGTTGGCGCCAAAACGAAACAGATTATCTGCGTGACCGTCGCAGGAAAGTTGACGTGACTGGCTTCATCAAACTAAAGACTATCGGGCATGGTTCGTGCCATCCATGAATTTGATATTATCCTCGTTTCATCTTAACCCCACAGGTGCTTTTGGCGTCGTGTCACTCGTTAAAGACCGAGACACAGGTCAGCTGTTCGCAATGAAGCAGGTATTTGTGTCTGTTTTCATTTCATATCTGCAAAATGTATTTATCCTACCGTTTCATTTCACAATTTGACAATAGTTACGCAAAACGGACATGTTACGGAAAGGGCAGGAAGGGCACGTCCGAGCTGAGCGCGACGTTCTAAAATCCGCATCACTAGTTTCCACTCCAGGTGCAGCGGAATGGATTGTCAGGTTGTACTACAGCTTCCAGGACCGTGACAACCTGTATCTGGTCAGTAGCTCTATCACCACCGCTCAATGTACACCGCCTAATCGAGTACAATCACTAATTCATTTTAATTTCATCAAAATAAATTTAGGTACTCGAGTATATGGGAGGTGGAGATCTCCTCAATCTTCTGATAGAAAGGGACGTTTTCGAGGAAGATTTTACCCGATTTTATGTTGCCGAGGTTCGTCTTTCCCATCTCACATGCCGTTCGCGATGGACCGCGTTATTTCCAGATGGTTCTCGCCATCGAGTCATGCCACAAGCTCGGATTTATTCATCGCGATATTAAACCTGACGTGAGCACTCTCAATTCTTTGGAATTAAGGTCCGTTCTTAGTCGCATCCCACAGAACTTTCTGTTTGATCCGGAGGGACACATTCGACTCAGTGATTTTGGGCTTGCGTTAGTATTGGCCAAACGAAACGGGGACCTGGTTCCCTTGGCTCAGGCGCTAACCCACCACCTCTTTACAGCACCGATCTCCACTGGGCACATGACACGTCATGTACGCTACCTTTCATATTCACACGATAAGGCACTTATCGATACCTTGGGGACAGATTACGAACAACAACGACGGCAGTTGTTGCGCAAGCACGGAATCGACCTCGACGATGGAAACGGTCTCATGGACGGAACCAGGACAAGGCGCATGGACAGGAAAGATATCGAAATGCTCTTGGGAGATGGCGATGGTCAGGCTGGTATCTTCACCTGGCGCGAAAAGAATCGTAAGAAGGTACGGTTCTTTCCTTACTCTATTCCATTTCCGCGCTACCGTGGACCCTCACATTCGCGTCACAATACAGCTAGCGTATTCCGTGTAAGCTCTTTCTCCTCTTGTCCAAGCATGAACGTGTACGTTGAAGCTTCCATTCTGACCCCAAGATGCGGCACCAACTCGTATAGTAAGATATTTTGCCTTTATCCTTTTATCGCTCCTCCATTTTCCGCCTTCAGTGTCGCCCGAAGTTATCAGAGGTAACGGCTACTCTTTTTCATGCGATTGGTGGAGTTTGGGTGTGATCATGTTTGAATGCTTGTACGGGTAAGGAATCGCTTGTTTACGGTTCCGTTCACGTCGCTAATTGTATGTTCGTGCATAGACACCCTCCATTCATGAGCAACTCCGTGCGTGCCACCTGTGGTTGGCTTCGATAAGCACAGGATTAGAAACTTTTTTTTTTCTAGCGGCATGTGACTCGCCAAAAAATCCTCAACTGGAGGCAGACACTCAAGTTCCCCTCTCGGCCTCATGTTTCGCATGAGGGTGTCAGCTTGATGAAAGGATTACTTTGCGAGCCAGAAGACCGTCTTGGTAGCCAGGCATCCGCATCAGTTTTTCGGCCTGATTCCCTCGCAATTCAGGCGCGCCGCAGCGGCTTCATTATATCGGCTTCTCGAACAAATGATGGGGCAGAAATGATCAAGGCGTGTATTCTCCATGCCGTTCCGACTACGTACTGACAGTGGGGATGACAGGCCCATCCATGGTTCAAAGGCGTTGACTGGGACAACATTCACAGATGTTCCGCACCGTACCGCCCAGAATTGACAAATCCCGCGGACACAAGACATTTTGACTCTGACATCCCTCCAGAGGCATGCATTCATTCATTTATGTGTCCTGTGCACACTCATCAAACACGTTGCCTCCTAGCCTCTGGCTCCTGCCAATGGTGTACCCGCCAATACTACCAAAGATCCTCTCTTGAGAGATGAGGTTCATGGAGAAGAAATTCTCAACGTCCGCAAAGCCCTTGCATTTGCGGGCTTTACGCACAAGAGCCCCCGTGCGATTAGCTATACCCGGGCTGACCGAGCCTTTAATGAATCTGAAGATGAGAACAACGGTATGCAGCGCGAACGAGGCCGCTCGCGCTTTCGTAGCGTCCACGACATTGGTAAAGGCCGTGCCATTTCTTTGTAGCCTGCGAACGGCGTGTGCTATGGACCCCAAATTTGAGTGGGGATGACGGGATGGCATTTGATGACGCCGTTTGCGTTATGTGGCGTACGGAGAGCAGCGACCTCGCTGCAGTGATGAGGGTATGACAACATGATCTGCGGAATTTGTGACAGTTTACAGTTATCTCCTCTTTGGACTTGCCTTTAATGTGGTAGCACTCCATGCGGTCGTCTAGACACTCGACGTGCTCGGACTATTAACTCATGTATACTCTTCGTCTTACGTTTTTCGCCATTCCATCAGAGTGGGCACTTGGAAGAAGGTCTTTCGTCTGGACGGCGCATGCTCACCGCCACTGCGTGGTGGAAGCATGATCTCGGGATACCGTAAGTTTACGTGACCCTCTTCCCCTCGCCGCATCTCAGACTCGACTGCCTCGCGGTACTCGAGCCGCCAAATGAGGATGGCTGTGTTAGATGCCGCACCGGAGAGTAGGTTATCTCTCCAGTTGGCCGCTGAGCCACGTCAGACAGGTTTCCGGGTGGTGAGGGGGATAGCGCGCGCAGTCGTAGCAAAACGCCGAGAAGCAACACGCCCGAGAAGGTTAGATGATCGGGCTGCCTTTGAAACTGCTCCTTTTGAGCACAAAAACGCTGGGTTGCGACCGAATAGCGGCGTCAATTCTGAACGTGTTACGGATAGCTGGGCCCATCACTGACACGAGCTTCTTCTTAATGGAATGTCCACAGAAATATCTATATGGTGTTAGTTATCAGTACGTACGACAAATAAAATAATAGTCTGCCCGTTGCAAATAAACCGGATGCGAATAAGCTGATGCAGGGGAATAACTACACGGTCAATAAATAGCGTCAACGGCGAGCAGAGATGCCAAGTATTGGATACATTCCTCGGGGGGAGAGAATGTGTGACAAGTAAATTAGGGTGGGCTACAGTGGTGCAATGAGCTCCAGGTGATGTTTTGGATAAATGAACAGTGCTGGTTGTCTCGTTGGATGAATGCAGGGACGGATCAGGGAATATGTGCAAGCCAGAGAGTGCCCGGGCCTGTAGGCTTACTGTCTGTCGCTGTGTTCGTCGCTCGAACTTTCTTGGTGGCGACTAAGTACCTCCGCGTGTACTCGGGCGTGACGGCGCATGTTGCTGAGCACGCTAAAGCTGCGCCCACAACCCTCATAAGTGCAGACAAATGCTGAACGCATCAAATCAGACACGGAGATATTGGATGACAGCGAGGACACTCACGTTTCTCTCCCGTGTGACTGTTCAGATGGATCTAGTAGGGAAGGTCAGCATAAAGATAAGCACAGGGTCCATTCCATACCTTGAGACTACTAGGTCGAGTGAATCCCTTGCCGCAATAATCACACTCGTACTTCAACGACGATGGGGAAGGTACGGAAGGATGGCGAGCTTCTGAAACAGCCGGCGCAGTCATGGAATCTCTGTACTGATCCCTGATGAAACTTTCTGTGTATGGCCCTGGGGCCCGTGAAGAAATTCCCGTGGAAGTATAAGAATAATTGTAAGACTGTGCAGCCAAATTTAAATACGGGTGAGACCCTGGCGGGGTACTTTGATCGTGGGACGCGGCAAGTTGATCCGTCTGGGAAGTAGAACGAACGTGATACTGAGGAAGTAGTTGTGAATGACTTCGAGCCGTAGATGGTGATAAATTATCGATGGGGGAAGGACGAGAAGCAGTACGCGCATCGTAGCACTGTTGTGTAGAAGGTGAATAATAGGGTGCCGAAGGAGTAGAACGCTGTGGAGAACATTAGTTTTGGCATTGGGCAAGTCAGCGGGTGCACCTGGACGCCAGGTCCATCTAATTGATAGTCTTGACGACGTTCAGCTCGAGAAAACGATCGGTCATAGTTTTGGGGACCAGGGACGATCCATGGAGGGGTAGGGTTCGTAGGAGGTCGGGCTGAACGGGAAAGTTCATCTGCGCGAAGTATGTCAGATCAACAACCCCCGAGGAAGCAAGGAAGTATACCTCGGAACAAATCTCGAACAGAAGGGAGTGTGGGTCGAGCATCCTCTCGATACATTTTACGGTCAGCCATAAGGATAGCAGAAAGATTGGAGGGGGGCAAAATGCTGCGAACAGGTCTGTGGTTTATATACGGAAACATGGCGATTGCACGCCAACCGTGATAGTCAAAGACATTGAGAGTAATTCGTTATGAAAATGTCCAGCCCCGTCCGAGCAACCGCACTGCGGGAAAGTGGGAGCGAGAGGTACACGGACACGGTTACCAAAATGTTTCCGTGCTAGTAGCAACCGTTCTTGATCGTCGCCGGGAGTTGTTTCCTGTGCATGAACCGACGAAGATCCTCGACTCCACCTCGGTCGAGAATAGTCGGAGGACAGCATACCTGTCTGGTTGTGCAAAGAAACGACGTTTTCTATACCGAAGTGTGAGAGGAAAATGAGCGAGCAGCATTGCAAGGATGTGGTGCCCCGGATAGCATTAGTGGGATGTGCACGGATTGGCTGTAGCGGATCAACCGGAGTCAATATTTGGAGGTGGCATCAACACCACATCCGTCTTCCGACAATTCAACTCTGCAGGCCGTCAGGCGGTATATGTTTCTCATGACTGCGGATCGGCATTGCCAGCAGGCCATATTTGACGTTTAGTAGCTCCAACACCTGAGAATCGCATTATAATTGGGGGCAAGGGCAACGGCCACTCAAATTTGTGGTTGCACGGCATTAATTAACATGATTGACGAGGGGCCACATATTTCACCAACATCACTCAGCCTGTCCAGCAGCCAACCGCTGTGCCTCCTCGGGGGTCCTTGTTTTCAAGGAGAGCGCGTGGAGACCTTGAGATAATTCGTCTGACAGCGCAGAGTAAATTACCCGGTGCCTTTGTAGGGTTGTCTGAGAAAATAGATGAACTGGAATGTGCAAATTGGAAAGGGCATGAGTACCTTTCCTTTGAATGCTTCTGAAGTGATCTGCACTGCGAAATCTATACATCCAGCGGTGGCAACACGTGAGTGTGGATTATTTGACGACGTCTAGAAATGCGAGACTGACGTGTTTCACCACTACCCCCACCTTGAGCCCTCATGGCAGCATGATGGCGGTGGAGGTGGGATTCGTTTGTAATGGTGAGTCGTGAAGGTTGAAGGAGAGCTGTTAGCTAAGGAATGGCTTGGAGGGCGTTCTCGGTGTGCTGATCGGGATATGCACCTCACCTTGTCGTGTATTGCGGTTTCAACTGGCCCACACGATCCAAGTTCAGTTGTGGCCGTGGTCATAGTCCGGTGAAATTGCCCTGGTAAGCGACGAACTAGGCCTGTTGGTGGGCGAAACATTCACCTACGAGAAACGCAGTGAGCTGACTGTGCATCAATACGCAGCATTAAAACTGGGTGGTAACAAGGAACGATACTGACCTGACCTCTGTGCTTGGCGCTGTCTGGGTTGTAAGACGCTCCCGTGAGCGTGGATTGGTCAGCACTCGTCGGCCGAACTTTACCCATGGCCAGTGGGTAAGACACTGACGGCGGCCTCAGCGGACGGCGTGCACGGTAACGAGGCGAGTGATCAGCCAGGAATAGCTCTGACCCCAAAATACCGAGCGAGCCCTCTTAACTTCTGTCCGTCGCGAGTTGTTCTCGATGGGGATGAGATATGGCTCTGCTCGACTGCTGCGTATCATTTAAACACTGGCTTGCACCGACTTTTGGGATGAATTGCTTCTACTGAGCGGCCAATACACCTTGGTCGTCACGTGCACCGCGCTCCCCCACATTCCTCCAAGATGGCTGGGGAGCGCGAAATGACCATTCACCAGCGCGGACTCGTCGACACCTGTTTTGAGGAGGGCCAGTATGAGTCGGGCATAGCAGTCCTGGACCAGTTGCGCTCCTCGTCCTTCAAGCCACCTGCGCAAGTCTCTCTGGATGCCCTCGCCGTTCCCCATCTCATCTCATTTCAACAGTGACCACGTTCGCCAGCTCCTTTACATCGCTCTCTTTCCACCGTCTACCGTCGACCGACACGAATTCCCTCCCTCTCCTCTCAAGGGTTCTCCCACCAAACTGAAACCCTCACTTTCCAAGACAACGCTACTTCCTTCAGTGGCCGCATCCGACGCTGCTCAGCGTGTCCTATTCTCTTTTCTTGCTACGAACTCTCCCAGCTCCTTATTCAGAGCCCTGCCCAGATATCCATTGGATGACGTACCAGACAGCGGGCTGCTGACCGGACCGGACGATTACAGCTATGACGAAGATTCACCCGTTGCTCGCGAGTCCCTATGCATCAAGGACTGTAAAAGCTGTTGGGCCATACTCAAGGATGGATTCGTACAGCGCAAAAACCTTTTATCTCAGGACGTGAGGAAGATGCATGGAAGACCCGCCTATGACGTCGAAGATGCTGACCTTGGCCACGGCGTTCCCGCAGTGGTCGCCGAACATGCGTGGCCAGTGCTCCAGTGGCTCTTGTGTTTGTTTGAGAAGGACGAGTCGGTCAGTTCCCAGAGATCTGGAGGTAAGGGCCAACTCCTTGACAAACTCAGAAATGACCCATTGTCGCTACAGGAACCTTCTCTCTATTTCTTTTATCGCAGATCCCTCTACGTAGGGGAGGTGCTGGCCTACGATGGGAAGCAGATGTTCCGCTCGATATCGTGTTTTATGCTGTTGACCAGAATGATGGCGAACGCCGAGAGATGGCTACTCGACTATTGACACTTGTGCGTCTTCATACTATCTCCATTCAGCACATTAATTGAAGTCCCCTGCAGCTCATTAACTTGTCTCTTTCGGGGTCTTTTGATGATTCGATGTTTGCAGCAGCACTAACGACTCGCTTATACGCTTGCACTTCCCGGCTCGTCCAAAACTTGATGGAGGGTTTACCCAAAACAATCCCAGTTCTGACTTTCAAAATTACCGTGTGTCAAAAATTCCTGTCTTCTTCGCCGTCAGTCATTGGAGGAACCAAACCGCGTCCCAAGCCCCTCCCAAAACGTGGAACGCGGCGTGACTCGGAAGTCGCATCATCCGTCGCGGACGCGGGACGGGCAGGATTTAGCCTTGCGTCGCGGCCTGTGCACGTGGCGTGTTCAGACATTTTCCAACCCCTCTGCGGCGAACACCAGTCTCAGAAATCTGCTTCAGGACCACCGGTGTGTACCATCAAGTATATCCTTCTCCTTTCCTATGCTCACCTCCAGGGACTACTGCCCTTGGAGGAAAGAGATAGCGATTGGAAGGATGCGCTGTCGAGTGGCAAGTTGAAACAGGTTATTGATACTGCATTTCCTGCCGATAGTATATACCACAAAGCACTTACAATTATCACCAGTTTTTGGAAGATGACTTGAGCAAGTGGTTTAAGACCCAATATAAAACTTTGTTCGGTTTTGTAGAGATAAGAAAATATACGTGGGTACGGTTCAACCATCTGATTCATCTTCCATCTGTCCGTCTTCCTCTACTTCGACATCTATAAGGTCCAAGTCGTCAGCCCCTGTAGCGTCTTTGCCTCTACTTTCTTGATCACGGTACATCTGAGCGAGAAATTGAGATGTAGTGGCACTCTCCATGCGTTTATCCTCTCGAATGCGAACAAACCGAGGAAACCGCAAACTCAGTCCCCTTGTAGAAGATACTTCACCCAGCGCGGCTAAAGAAACGGGGCTGAGAGTGATACTTGATCGAACCCAGCGCCAGTGGTCAGCAAGGAAACATGCAAAAAAACTGTGATCTACCCACTCTGCGCCTCGGATTTCCCAGACCTCACTGGACTTAAAATAAACGTCGGGTTTGAACCCTACACCCAGAAATCGTGGGTTTAACATCGCCAGCATCCGTCAAAGATAACACTCGACCTCCAAATTCACACCCCTCTGATGGATAATATGAGCATTTGTCACAATTTGCGGGGTACCTCAAGTTGAGATCCTGATTTTAGAATGAACGTTGTTCATCAACTGTTTATCCGGACGAATCAATTGATCATACTTTGTAAAACGCGTCAGAAAAACCTGATAAATCGATCATCCATTACACGCAAGCGATGGTGTGATGAACCTTACCGGACATACACTTGCAAACAGCGATAAGCTTTTCCTTTGAGGTATCCCAGACAGCGAGCAGGATAGGGCTCCACCACCCTGCTTTGCGCCCATTTCCGTGCCATGCTCCGACAGGGACCATGTCAAGCGTGTCTCCAAGACCTTCCACGTAATCTTTTTTTAATTTCAGCCATGCCGAAGTTCGCTTGTCTGACGAGTTTGATAAAATCAAACGATTTGACCTTCATAGACATCTCAAACACTTTGCTTACCAGGCTCGTACGTAGCAAGCAAGGGTCGACTCCGAGTTTTGCCCCTGTGGGGCGTCAAAGCTTCTGGGCCCTCGGGATTGTCCAACACCTGTTCAAGCATGAGTGTGCCAACACCGTAAATCCGTTTGGAAACCAACTTTGATCATGAGGCCCTCACAGCGACTTTCCACGGCTTTTTGCCAAAACTCCTCGATGTATTCTCGTACTTGTTCACTTTCGCAACTGTTAACATGGTCGAAGTGGGCAGTGCCTGGCTCCCCTGGTATCAGGGTCGGAAATCGACTTCTTAGCAAATCCCGTCTCTCCCGAAATGATCGCTCCAACAGAATCTATGCAAACAATGTGTGGAGTCAAACACCACGAGAATTGATGAAGCTAAACCCACCTCGCTATCGAGATACATTAAATCAAAGGCAAACACGCAGACTGGGATTTTGATATCCCGTATTTCGACATCTTTTCTTGCTCTGTTCGAAAGCTCTTGAAAAGACCTAAGGCCGCCGTCGTCTACATCAATTGCCGCGATCTCTGAATCGATAATAAAAGACTGCAAGTCAGGTGATCTTGTATACATGCGGTGGACTAATGAAACCACATCGGGATACTGTGACCGAAACACCGGATTAGCTGATGTGTATGCAAATGGCTGTGTCAGGCCTCACTTTTTCAGTCATGTTTTCTAAATGCCGAGAGAAAATATGGACACATGGATAATCATCGTTGGCAGTCTTTGATGCATGAATTTGCGCACGCTGACCATCATACTTGAACTCCGCTGTGAATGGCATATCATTCAATCGATCATATATCTCGTCAAGTGACCGAGTTGGAGAGCCCAGCGCGGGATGTAGAGGAATACCTGATCCGGAAAATCAAACGAGGAGTTCGAGGCAGAAACGTGAGCAGACTCACCGACGACGAGCGGGACACGCTCAGAGAGGTCATCGAGACCACCAGCAAGGGCTCCAGCAACGATGTCATCATAGTTGGGATGCTGGACATACACCTGTTTAACGAGGGCCTCGGCATTGGAAAGCTTTAGCAAAAGCTCGTTACGTTTGTGATCGTTGTCTTTCTTTTGTTTTTCAAACGGTGACAGTTTAGCGGAGGCGAGGAACTGCGGTGTCACATGCAGTGACGAGTCGCATGGGATAGGTATGCTCAGGTTCGCGGGCGGAGACAAAACCAAGGCTCTGGCAAGCGCTGTCAATATAGACGTTCGGACAGCACCCACACGCAGGTTCTGCGACAGCGTGCGGACTAAAAACCTTGTTTCTTCTCCCCTCGCAGCGACAAGTAGCTGTTCCACGATAGACTGCTTTTGCCTCGCTGCGCCTTGACCTTTGATTCGGGCGATTTTTAACATTGATTGGTACAGCGTCTCAATGAGCAAAGGGGAATGGGCTACAAGCGTTCGAACATTCGATTTGGCCTCAAACGCGACATCTCCTGGGTCGCCAAAGGAGTTATACAGCCTCCGGAGAGCTGCAGGTGTGAGACCGGATACGTGTTGGATGGCCTTAGAGATGACAGATGCTCCAATGCCGAGTTCGAGTGGAGAATAAGCGGGGGAGAGCGTGTTTGACAAGAGGTACAGTGCCGGCAACAGGGACGCTGGATGATATAATATGAGACATCTCAGAGTGTTGGTGAGCGCATTGAGGATGGCAATGCGTGAGCGAGTGTCCGCTACAGCAACCAGGGTATGGGCAAGAAAAGAGTATGGTGCTGGAGAATCGACCGACCACGGACACTTTTGGATAGGATAGGCGAGCGGGTCGACGGCAACTGGACTGTAGTCGGCATCGAGTTCCTTTGGACGGAAAGTAAGATCCAACTCAGTTCGACGTCTTGTCGGCAAAGATACCGACGCGTTTTCGCAAGGCTCGCGGGGGGAGCGATCGTGAGATGATGAGCGCACTGGCGTTGACATCGAGCTCTGAGCACCCAGGTCATCTCCTAAATCAAGTAGGATAGGGTTTTCCTGTGTCCCATGTCCGCCCTGCCATAATTCATTGGGCGTTTTTGTCGCAAATGGTTCCTCAGAAACGATATCGGAAGAGACATCCCTGCGAATCTGCCGTGATGGTGCTATCGCCGCAGTCTGGCTGCCGTTGGTGGAATAGACGGCACGGAAATAAGCGTCCAGAACGGCCTGGTCTGAAGCGAGTTTAGACTTTTTCCTACCAGAGACTGACGGGGTGGGAGGAGTGCGTTTCGACATGGAAGCCAAGGGAGCGAATAGAGCGGAAGGAGGTCGCCATATCAGGCATACGTCATTAGCGTCGATCAACCGACAGGTCCTTTTTGGGACAGGCGGATGGGAGAAAACCAAACGGTCCGGCCGACATGTCGGGCATCGCGTATACGATGGTGGCTGGAGTCAATCGTAGTGCGCCACGACTGACCTGCCATGCTGCCTCCAACCTTATAATCAGCTCCCGGCGACGTCGCCCAGTGGGAGGCATATATTGGATCCTGCACCACTACCAAGGAACTTTAAATACGGTGGTCTAAATCGCTCCCGCAAGATCCGCCTTGACGAGGGTGACCGCCGCGGCGGACAGAGCGTATGTCACATTGCCATGTCCCCAACTCGAGGCGAACCTAACAAGCGGGATGATGACATGGAACCTCTGGGAAAAAAAAAGTCAAAGGTTCGATCATAACGGAGTTGTCGGGGCTATGCTCAACAGCCATAGTTGGTTGACACCACACGGATCAACCTTGGGAAGTCCAAACTGTCCAGACTCAGACTGGCCATCACGCATGGTATTTGGGAACCCGGTCTTAGTTGTCAGACCGTACCAGGCAGCCCGGGGTGCTCGACCGGCATCGCCACTGAGAAGAATCCTTGATGGTTGGGTCAACGACAAGTTACCAGAGGGCAGCATCGATGAGAAAGCTCTCCTCACTCTGTCTTACTTTGGTTAGTGTCCTTGTCAGGGTCATCTTATTCAACATCTGCTTAACGCCCGAGATCAGGTCCGCTATCAGGCACATTCTTAGTGACTGTCTGATCAGGAAACCTCAGACGAGATCTCGCCCAAGGAGTTACGACCTGTTATGTTTGCTTGTGCCGCACTCACCCTGTTGCGGTGCCGGCAATTTGCTTGCTCAATGCACCATTTATATGAAGCTCCAGCGGCCCCGAAAATACATATGAGCCTTTGGGCCCTAGCACTTCACGACTCCACCCTCCAGCCCTCCCATCTTCACCATGACTGATCGACGTGGATACTCTTTCCCAACCACCGACCTTGACCGGGCCAATCAATGGTCTACTGGCGCCCAGCATCCCTCACGCTATCCAGCGCCATCAAGCACTTACCCCGCGCCCGCTGCTGCCTATCCATCGATGGCGGGTACCACGCACAATGTAGCGTCAATGCATCCATCTGCCCAGTATGGAGTAAACGACTATGCCAGTGCTTTCCCGCCAAGCCAATATGTTGCAGCGACACCAAACGCCTATCATCAACCACGACAAAGTTACCCACCCCAGAACCACACTCAGGCACAAGGCGCCGTGCCTCACTACGCGGTACCAGCGCAGCAGTATCCCTCGCTGCATCAGCAACCTATCCATCACCAGACTTCCCCGTACTACGGACGTGGCGATTCTCATTACGCACAACCGCAATATCCGGCATCGCCATCGCGGCCATTTTCATGCGACCTATGTGCATTGTCGTTCAACAGGCAACACGACTTGAAGCGGCACAGGGAAACACATTCTGGTGAGAAGCCGTTCCTATGCAATGGGGGTTGCGGGAAGACTTTCACTCGAAAGGATGCGTTAAAGAGACACCAGGTATATCGACCGTCTCATCACCGATCGAATACATTTGCTCATCGTCTCCCAGCTGGTGAAACACTGCGGGCACGAGGAGGATGTGTCTTGACAACCAGGTATCGTAAGCGGCATGTCAGTTCTCTCGGTGGCATGTCATTCATGTTGACTGATGCGCCGCCTTGCCAGTTTGAAGCGTTATCTCATTAGTATCATTTATTAATCTCGTCCTGATCGCCGAGGCTACTCGGTGATGGCCAAGAACTGTTTTCACCCTTGCATACGTACTGTAAATTATCAACATACGTATTTTCCAAATTTAAACCTGTCACATACGGTTCAAGAGAGGACGCTCTCGATTGTTCATGTAATACATTTTGTCGAGTGTACAACTATTGTTTTGCTTCGTGATCGATAATTTTCTCTAATATCCATGCATCCTGGGGGGTAATCTTTTTATAGTAATTCTGGTGAACGCCAGCTTCGCTGAAGCCGTGGCTTTCGTAGAACCTTTTGGCATCCTCGTTGGAGACCTGTACGTGGAGGGATATGCGCGTGATGTGGGGTTTGGGGTGGAGAGACGCAGCCCGGACGATGCGCTGGAGGGCTTGGGAGCCCAGCTTGCGTGATCGGTAAGGCTTGTGGGGGATGTCGGCTCATCAGATGGATATAGATTCAGATCATGACTTACGGCGAGGATGCCCAGGGTTGTCAAGTACAACTCTTTATTTTCGAGTCTGCAGCAGATGTTTCCGACGGGAACATCGTTGTAATAGACTAATTTTCTGGCCATGTGAGAAACCAAAAACGGCCAGGTTATCGACTGGACGGACTAAGCTGGCAAAAGTCTTCGACTTCGGGCTGCAAGATGTCTTGATAATACTTGTCGCTGTACTTGACGGGGAAAAGGACTGAATTGAGCTTGCGGACGGTACCAATGTTTTGGTGGGTCAAGGACGCGAACGATACGCGAACTGCTGGTACGGGAGACTCTGAGTTTGCCATTGATGCAGCACCAAGATGAAGGCTGTGTGGACGAACGTGAGTGGTCCGTGAGAAGGTTTCCGGACTTTACGTTGTCAACATGACAGGCTGAACAGCCCTGCTTGGGAACACATTCAAAGAGCATCTTCGTGGTTACTGTCCAATTCTTTCTTATCAACCTCCATATGTATCTATCAGTTGACACAACTTTACAGGGTTCAGCTGACTCAGGTGAGGGTCTTACTTGCGCTCATCAAGGTTTGACAGAACCGTTTTAAAATTTATCTTTCACCATCACCAAATCGAGGGACCACCCACGTAAGCCCTCCATGCTGGCAATGCTCGCACGGTTTTTTTGGACAGAGCGCCGTCGACCCAGTCCGCGCTGGCCACATCAATCTGAGCGCAGCAAAATTTGTATAGTATCACGCACTTTTTGTTACTGGGGAGGGGAAGCAAGCGCTGATCGTTCGTCAGCGCAAGTGGTCCCTTTCACTTAGGCTATCCGTAAGCAATTTATCTCCCATTGGTTTTGGCTTGTGTGAACCATACTGAATTGTGCAATCCATCCTTTTGTAGCCTTTTCTCCGCATGTGGCAACCAAGAACGTACCCCTACCGAAAGTATGGGCCAACAGCTCTATCAGGCAACCTCGCATGCATTTGCTTGATGTACCTGGTCGATATCATGCTCCGATTGGCACCTCACACTGCTTTGCTGGGTCAGGTCCTCCAATCGGGGAAACAACTTGATGTTTCTCCTGTATATCTTAGTGGTCGGGACGGCACGCGGCCCGCATGAGGCCTCTTTCCATGTCCTCAGATATTCTGCTCATGCCTCACCTCCATTGTGGCACGCTCTCGGACACCACAGCCTCGCAATCGCACATGATTTCGTGACTAGCACATTGGCCGATTCGAATATCATGCGTACGGCACCCAATTGAGTAGGTATGTCAAATGTAGATATCTTTTTTGTTGTTTTGTCATCGTGACCACTCAATGGGGCTAGTCTGGCCAAGTCACATTGTATGGAAAACAGCCTTCGGCATGATTACTTGGGTATGTAACTCGCCTGTTTCGGGAAATGCGTCCGACGCAGTCAGCTGGATAGCGTTCCAGTATGTCAAGTTGCATATGGGTTTAATAGAACGTTTCAGGCTAACATTGTCACGGACAGAGGACCTCACCACACACGTTTCGGACCGCCACAAAGGTAGTCACAATCATCGACACGGGCTGTGTGGAAAATGCGGCTCTCCGTCTTCTCGAACATTTCCGCGCTTGTTCGGAGACAAAGGTCACATGAAGGGACAGACCGCGGACTGCGTGCTAAAGGCCTCGGATAATCAGTTTAGTGGTCGCAAGAGCGAACGAATGTGGCGTGTGATAACTACTTGTACACGATAGAGCATCAACAATTTAGCGCGTTAATCAAAACTGTGATGAGAACGACGAAAGGCAACGAAGAGCCAAGAAAGTTGTTAGTGCATGTCCACAGAGTTGGGATGGGTTGGTATACACTGTTGCCTGAAGCTACACCATGAAAATAAAGTTAACGGGATTTCGTCGGCGATAAAGGGGCGCGGGGACGGCGCTTGCGGGGTGAGCGTTGTAGTTGGTCAAGGTAGACGTCGTCGTAGCTGCGGAAAACACAGTGACCGTCATCATGGTCAGAAAGGGTAGCCCAGACGCAATGCCAGGATCGATCTTCACGAAACTTGAATGCCAGGCCGGTGTGATTTTGATCCCATCGCTGCTCTCTCTGTTTTGAGTCGAATGCCTTATCGGTCAATGCGACGAGCACACAGTCCTCGATGGTCGAGCTAACATCGAGCTGTCCATCGGCGGCGTCCAGGAGCGAAGCTAGAGTGGGATCCATTTCGAGCTGTTTGGGGAGACCGCTGGGCTACATGAACATGAGCAGGATGGGAGCATCTGAGTGGTCTCACGGATGTATGGGATCGTAGCCGTCCACAAGAATCTGGTATGTGGTGTCGTCTGAAAAGTGCAGTCGCATGCTCGGGTGTTTGGCTGAGCGGTTTATTTTGGTGAGAACCTTTCCTGTGATGATGGAAGGGTCGACACCAACGCTATCTAGGCGCAACGGAACGGGGCGGCGTCGGGACTTCATCGGGGAGGAGGGTGTGCTGGAGCTGGTGCTCACAGAACTAAGCTCTGGATCTGAGCTCGAGTCGGGCATTGCAGACGGAGGTGTTATAGGGAGCGGGTGGACAGTGTGGACTGGTCCACATAGGTGGACAAAAAGACTGACAGTGACGAGATTCGAACTCGCGCGGGAAACCCATCACGGATTGAGGAATGGACCTAAACGTGACGCCGTAACCACTTGGCTACACTGCCATATGGAACACAATAGAATCTTTGTGGTATCAGACAGCATTCTTATACCGACGCGTCTTTCGGTGGAACGAGGGCGAAGCCAAGTCGAGGTCGACCATGCACCAGACGCACGCTCGCCCCATCGGTCCCCGAACTCTCCCCCGCTCGCAGTCCCCCTCGATCCCTGAAACGCGCCCACTCCTGATTCGCAAAGCCAATCCTGATCATTCTGCTCTCCGCCCCCCATCGCCCGCATCAGTCCCCTCCTCTTCCCCGACTCCCTCCCGCCCACTCCTCCCCGGCGCTTCCCCGACCCCGAGAGCCAACGGCGCACGCCCAAAGCTACAGCTTCCTCTTACAGGCGCAGTAAGCGAGTACTATGCAGGCCCTTCCCTCATCCCCCCCGGGCTAGACGGAGAGAATCCTGGCGGCGCTACCGTCCGTCCTTCAGACCAGATCAGGACTGCTCACCCCCCGGGCTCAAGCGACATCAGCGAGAGCACTATCGACCAGCTCGTTGCTAGTTTCGATAAGGCTACTATCGATTCCTACACCCCTACAGAAGAGACCTCCACCAACGAAGCGTTTGGCCGGTGGTCCGATGGTGTCCTGGAGGAGCTGGCTAGACTGGGAGAAGGTCAGGGTGGTGCCGTCCACAAAGTCAGGGATATTCGAACGAACAAGATCTTTGCTCGAAAGACGATCACCACACGCGAAGCCCCCTTGAAGCAGCTGGAACGGGAGCTCTCCATCTCCTCCACTTGCAAACACATCAACATCATTCAGTTCTATGGCGCATACATGTCCCCGTCCTCCAGTGAAGTAAAGGTCATAATGGAATTTGGCGCTGGCGGTAGCTTGGAAGCTGTCAGTAAACGCATTAAAGAGCGCGGCGCACGTATCGGTGAAGGTGTCACAGGTCGCTTAGCGGAAGGAGTGAGTTTATTGAGACGTCTATTGTCCCCCTTTGACACGCGCTGTAGATTTTGCAGGGCCTTGCCTATCTTCATTCTCTTCGAACCATCCATAGAGACATTAAACCTTCCAATATTCTTCTCACGAGAGAAGGTGTAATCCGCCTGTGCGATTTCGGTGTTTCCGGCGAGCTCGTCAAATCACTCGCAGGCACTTTTACCGGCACTAGTTTCTATATGGCCGTAAGTTCACGGATCGACCGATCACCTTTTTTATTTACCCGTCATATAGCCTGAGAGAATCAGCGGAAAAGAGTATAGCATTCGGGCTGATGTGTGGTCGACGGGAATTACACTCTTGGAACTTGTACAGAACCGATACCCATTCCCGGATGATCTGACCTCGATCGAGCTGCTGGTTTACATTACTCAAGGGGAGGTAGGAATGTATGCCCGAGCCATGCGTTTACCTCCTTATACTCCTTTCTTAGCCTCCGCAGCTCACCGACGAAGCTGATATGAAATGGCCTGAAGACATGAAAGATTTTATAAAACAAACGTACGGGCTCTCGTTCACTATGTCATGTGCTCGCTTAATCGTGTGCCACCAGTTTAATCGTAGACCATACGCTTCGCCCAAACCCCAAAGAGATCCTGACACACCCCTGGATCGTCAACGTTATGAAGAAAGAGGTTCCGATGGGAAGGTGGATTCGTGAAGTTTGGGGATGGCGTTCTTCCGTTCAGTCCAACAATGCGTGCGTGCCTGCTGCGACAGTCCAGTGTCCGTTTATTGACCTGATAGTTAGCACTAGCTCTCGACCCGGATCTAGTCGTGGTCCTCATACTTCAACTTAATAGACATCTCTCAATCATGGCTCTCTTGTTCAGGTTCAGCTCTCTGTGCCGTGTGTACAACAATTACACTTGTACCTGTGTGCTCCCAGTCATCTCATTGCCCAGCTCCGTTTGCGTAGCGATATACACCAATACATTTTACCCTCACCTATATCATGGATGTGACAGTGTATGGACAACCAATTACAAACTCATTACTGGATGTATTCGGTCTGAATCCAAGTGTGTTCGACACCATTAGAGATCAAAATAGTGGGTGCAGCAGACGAGTCTGGGAGGCAAGAAGGCCAATACCTGACCCAGGTGCGCATCATGGAACTTGGGAGTCGATCACGATGAGACCAAAGTGGCTCAGGGTGCCTTGAGAGCCCCTGGCGAGATTATCTTGCAGCATTCTCGTTTAGAGAGGTCACTCCCGATTTGAGGAAATCAAATACCTGTATATACCACGAGGTCATCCATGGTGCGTACCTCCTGTCTGATACCATGCTTTTCATACGACACACCTTTGAACATTGAATCCCTGCAGGGTTAGTAGAACACATGGACTGGGCAACCTCTTAACTGAGTTGCAAGGTGAGCCTTCCGTCTGATCCGCAACGGAGCATTAGCACATAGGTGACAAGGCCATCGACATCGATCGATCGATCCTTTTAGAAAACAGGATCATCGATTTATCCCATAAACGCGGCCGATCCTTGGCTGGATCGTAGTGGTAACAAAGGAACATCGTTCACGGCTGACCCAATCCCTAGGGCCGACATCGATGGAACCGACGTCAGGGACGACAATACTCATCCCACGAAGCGGCGCCCGCGGTGGTCCGCTTAGCCCTGTGCGGCCCCAGTGCAGTTGGGCTATACCAGCGACTTACCACCGTTTTTTCGTGTCTTTCTTTTGAGCCATCACCTCCGGGGATAGCAATACTCCTTGCGTCTACGGCGGACACGAGTTTGCGCCAAGCCTGATAAGACAGAGAAGCCGAGACGCGGACTATACCCTCCGATGGGCACGGCACGTCGTATCAGGCACGATGCCCCAAGGTGTGGATCCTGAGGAGGTGGTGTGAGTGGTGTTAGACTTTGGAGAATTCGCACCTTCTTGTGTCGCGAGGCACGAATATATACCCCACCCCACGTTAGCCTATCTGGACAAGCAACTTGTCTGAAAGTGACTGTAAGCGATCCCGCGAACATTTTGCCGGTCGGCGTTTATACAAACTTTTCGAGCGCGCAACAAGCGACGAGGACTTTAGACTTGACCACGATGATCGCGATCCTCGAATCGCTTGAACAACGGTCTCGGGAAGAGGCTTCATTTTGCTGCCGAGCGATCTGCCTCGGTTGTGCCCTGAAGAGCGCCTAGCTCGAAGACTTTGACTACCCAACGACTCATTATCACTGGATACCTCGTTATCCTTTCATTATTGGTCCGAACCTGAATTCCACCCGAATCGGTGAGAAGATGCATATCTCGTGTTGAGGTAGGGCCTCAGGTGCCTGCACCGTGCGCCCTAGGATTTACTTCTCGCCGGTTGGTTCCGCGACCTCCTTCTGTAGAGAGAATGTGAAGCTCTGCAAAACTGCCAGCTGTCATGATCGTAGCACTAGGTTCGCCGAGGTTCGCCGCCGCTGTCGGATCGCTGGGGCCCAGCATTTTGTTCCTTAGGTTTCCATGCTCACAAATGTTTCATCTTGCCTGTCTGTCATTTGAATCGGGATGGAGTGCGGCTGAAACGTGTCATTCAACTCTGGCCTGTGCACGGATCGGGGTCAGTAGTTGATACGGCGATTGACCGGCGCACCATCTAAATCTCGGCCGCGGATATGCGGAGGCCGGGAGGACCGACAAAAGGCCTCCGTAGATGATGATGAAGGGGGACAGTGCACGGCGATGCCCTCATATTGGAGGGTGTTTCAACAGTTCGCCCTCACCGGAGCTACGTATGCTCCAATGAGTTGGCTTACCCCATCTAGTTACTGAAATATAGTGAAACGGAACTTTACGTGATACGTACAGTCCACTAAACCTTTTGGTGAACAAGGGTCAAATTCACACATTAGATGTGCATCAGGTCGGGAGGATACTGTCCCCGAGCCTATTCCAATAGTTCTCGACACGGTCGTACTTGGTGAGTTGACTGGATGAAGAAACTTGCGGCAAACTCCAGACGGCGGAGGTACGGGGGCGCACGCCTGTCAAAAGATCAGCCTTGTTTTGAAGGAGGTGTAAAAATAATTGTGATATGGTGGTGATAACTTTAAAGCCTGAGAGCAATTGAATCGTCGGGCCGTTGATTGTGGCAAACAAACGTATGTAGTGTACGTGATTGCAAGGAAGAACAAATTCAACGGGACACACGCATGAGAAACGATGGTGGGTCAGTTTGGATCCAAGTGTTAACACATTGTTTCGTATTTCGAGGACTTGAGCGAGATTTGACAGCACATCCTGGGCTGTAAACGGCACGACCGGGGAGGCGATGAACAAAAAGCATGGCAGCCATGCTCTCGATTTAGTTACCTAGTTAGTCACATCTGATAGGTGCGGTGACAGATCTAGATAAAATGGGCGAGCGACTTAGTTCCACCGACAGAGTACGGCAGTAAGACGTGTTTTGACTGGGATGCACTGAACACGGGCGGCGCTGGGGTCATGTGCTACACAGGACGTGTCAGACCAACGCTGAATGAGACGAGACGAGAGACTCGGATGTCGATCAAATGATGATGTAAATCGGGTGATGAAATGGGATGTGTCACAAGCCGCAGCGCCTCGATTGGTTTGGTGAGTGTTGTACTGTGATCAGCATAGGGATAGTGGCAGTTGCCAGATCAAAGAAGAGACCAGAGAGAATTACCGCGGGGAAAGGGCGTGTGTACGTGAAAAAACACGACTGGTACGGGGACCTGGGGTGTGTGTACTGTCAACGTTACATACGTCTTGAATCACACAGGAGCAGGATGGAGCTGATAGCGGCATTCACATGTGTGCGTTTCTGATTACGGAAAGTAAGAGGGGCATTGTACGGCGACGAGTAGTGCATGCACCGCAAGTCGCATGCAGGGGCGGACATGAGCATGACACTGACACGGAGGGCGGGTGGCAGAGACATGTCATGTGTCGGGGGGGTCGCCGACAAGTTTCCTAATTCGGAAGGGTGCGCCATCAATCAAGCAAATTGGAGTGCAATTACCCGTTTTTTGGGGTTCTCCGAAGCAAGGCCAGTTTTTGACAGGGGAACAACACCCGTTATGGAAGGATCGCCCGATATCCTACAGGCGACTCTGCTCGGCACAGAGACAAGACAACGAGCTCGTGTGCGTTGTGCCCAATTTTGATTTTATTTTATTTTCCCACCTGTTTACACTGCCCAGGAAAAATTCATGACGTGGAAGTCATGTGTAGAATTTTATTAAAAAAATTCCCCACCTTCCGTATACGAAATATCTTATGGCAGACTGAAAATGCCATCTGTTACAACGCAACACGACCCTTAGATCTGAATTTAGTGACCCAGACCGATTTCCGGGTCCGTCCATTTTCCACCCTTGATGGTCCTTCCCTGCTTCTTCCTTGGAGCATCTCAGTATAAAAACAATGAAGGATAATCTCCCTTCCGAAAATCAACCCACCACCATGAGTTCCATCGCCGATAGCATTTCCTAGTCCGTATCTTTCCTTTCTCTCGTCCCGTTGCTTATGCCCTTTGTCCAGCCCCCCCACCCCTAATGCCTATATACCCCCCGCCAGCTACTACCCCCCTTCCACTGGCCACGGTGTTGCACCTCAACCCCGCTCCGAGCCACAAAGGAAGCGTCCAAAGTATACCAGATCCAAGACGGGCTGTCTCACCTGTCGTGTCAAAAAAATAAAGGTATTCGCGCATGCATCTTCCTTCCGACCCCGCCCTTACCCTTTTCACAGTGCGACGAGACAAAGCCCATTTGTATGCGCTGTACTCATGGTCAACGAGATGTAAGTGCTAACGCACGCGTTCGGCTCCCGCTCACCTTCTTCAGTGTACCTGGCCCGAGGGCGTCCCCACCAGGAAGAAGGCCACTCCTCGGAAAGAGAGCGTCGATGACCGGCCTTCGACAGCAGACTCGGGTCTCTCTGGGACGTCTACCCCTCCAACTCGTGACCACACGCCACCACGACGACCCCAGAGCGAGTACAACTTACCCCTTCCAGGAGCGCGTCGTCACAGGTAACTAAGTGCCCCCGCCGCGTGATTTCGATTAAACCTCTTTCTAGCGAGTTTGTGCCATCCTTGGGCCCAGAACCCGAAGTTACCCGCCGGCAACTGTGAGTATTATGCTTGGGGAATTTAGCCCAGAGCCTCATTGTCTGTAGCGCCCCACACCCTTATCAGCTTCACCATTCTTCGCAATCCAGCTTGTCCATTATACCCGAATTGCCTCCATACCAGTCGACTCGTTACGATTCTGCCTATGGCAGTACTGCTTCTATGCACACAGCCGCTTCCCGCCTCTCAGCACATCCGCAATCGAGCCATTCACTTCAAATGCGCTCAATGACACAACAGCATCAATCACAGCATTCCCATCAACAACAGCACTGGTCACAAGCCCAAATGCTTCCTCCGTCAAATCCTATGGATTCCTTTGTAAGTGCTTGTTCCTGTTTTCACTGCTTATTTCGTGGACGCTCACCCTGTCCTAGTTTCACTCCACGCAAGAGAGGAGTTTGGTGGGACACTCGTCTAATGACCACCATCCTAGATACCAATGATAATGATGATTCCACTCGTTTGCTTTTTCAAATTTGGACATTGTTTAGATCCTTGAGCATTATCGTGACCGTTTGTGAATTCCGTACTTTTCTGAATTTTCCGCTTGTTGGAGATTGGCGGATCGATCCATAGGTCGGGTCTTTGCGTAACGCGCTTTGGTTATCACGGTAATTTATGCAGCAAATATTTCGTTGCCCGAGACCTAGGGGATTGCCGTGAACTTGCTCACTAATGAAGCTCAGTGCTGTCTCTCTGACGGTGTTGGTGGAAGTGAGTCGATCAAGCGGCCCAATGCATTACTAAGTTTACTCACCGCCGCTTAGATATGAACACCTCGAACGGCAAACAAGGAGCGCAACAAGGACCAGCAAGGATTCTGTTCAACATCCGAGGAGGAACCTCTGCACCGCTCTCGCGTGGATCCCATTTCCAGACGGGTGAGAGAAACAGGATTAATTCGTGGTGGAGATCCTCAACGTCATGAACATGCATGCAAGGGGCTGCGTTCCCCCAAAAAAGCTGCTGCCTGTTCTATCTAGATGTTCACTGCTGGCGGTAAGGCATGGTCTACACCCTGAAAACTGAAGCAATTAATGATCCCTACTGGCCATGGAGAGGCCCGTTTCATGTGTCGACCAGGCGTTCGGAATTTTCTGACTTGCTCGAGTTCGTGCACGCTCAAATCTGCGTTGAGCACGGCGAATAATGTCGCAGGTGCCCACCCTGGCCTCCCCAGCCCTCCAGGTCAGCGGGGGTTACAGAACCCAGGTATGAGAGCTTAACCTTGATATCACTTCCGTGTGTCACGGATTGTATAATTTGTACGAGACTCGGGCAGATCCGCGCGATAGCGTTCCGCGACAAGTGCATACAGGCATCCTTGTGTATCAGCAAGCTGCACAGGTGTGTTTCGAATAGAACATGATCATTTTTTGCATGACACGGTCTATCAAACAGGGATGCATCCTTGACCCTGTGCCTCGAGTACATTTCCACCGGCATGGGTGAGAGCAGTACGTGTTACGAGCTCATGACACTATTGCCTCTCCCATTACCGCTGTTTTACGGAGTGTGATACAGCCTGCCGTCCTGGCTGCCCGCGACCCATATGGTACCAAAAGTGCTCGAGTCAAGGGACATTCAAATTATTCAGGTGCGACTACTCGCGCGATCTTAGCATGTCTACGTGTTGCCTGACAGGGTTCCGTGCACGCCCACAATGAAGTGCGGCTTATGATATAAACTGACTGGCGTATTACTTACTAACCCGCGATCAAATTCAATCCACCGACGGAGCAACTTCTTCCAGCGTGATCGCAATCTCATTTAGTTGACGGCTGGTCTTCGCGTGTCTCGTGTCCCTCTCTTATCACGCAGGTCTGGAAACGGCTGGATTAGTGATCGCCAGGCGCCAACTGACGCTCGGTCATGAAAGATCTGCAGGTATTCTAGTGCCGAGTACAACTATTACTCCGGGACCACGCTGTGGCATGTGCGCCAGTGTATGTAATCTAGCCGTTAGTCAATGCCAGCAGGTGGTGTGGCCTTGCGCCGTCTCCTTCAGCTGTTTGAATAAGAAATTTGTGTCTCACTCCCCGTCCTTGCACGGCCAACGAGGCAGTTGTCCAGTGTTATATTGATGACTCAAAGAACTTTAACGGTGACCGAGCAAAACACGGAGCTGTGAGTGAAACTAGGGACAACTAACAAAAGAACCCCAGCCCTTGATGTGCATTCTCGGAATGTGAACCCCATCTTGCAGCTGTTTTGACGCGCGGTTCTTGTACGCAATCAGGCCCTGGTAAGGTTCGCGTCATGCTGACGTGTTCAAAATGAGGGTCAGCGAATGTACTATGCCAGCAATGCTTTACGGCGCTCAAAAGCCACACCGGGGTAGATACAACGGTATCTCCGCCCTCGAACCTACGTTGGTATCAAAAGAGCGGACTATTCGGAGTGTTGTACGACCAAAAGCAGGTCAGAGGGAACAGCTATCCCTGACGAATTATTGCCTCGAAAGGCATGGTGATTTGCTCCCGATACTTCGTGATGGCGCCGTTACACGGGGAGTGACAAGAAGCTTACCGTCTCCAGTGCCATGGTATATTACAGTGGCGTACATAAAAGATCGGCCACTGCATCTATTGAAAATACTTTTTGAATGGGGGTTCTCGACTGTGACTTTTGTTGACAGTGGCGTCGTACAAGATGATAACGACGTTCAAATGACATGCCGTCGGAATTTGACGGAAAACCCGCTTTTTGTTTTCTCAAACTTGACTGCACTAGTACCTCGGAGATTGATGCAAATATGGTTTGCGCAGCAGAGTTTAGCTGGCCTTTTATCCCCGAAACGGGCTATCGCATCATAACATCGCCGCTGCGTGTGTCCTTTTTGTTTTCCACGACGTAAACATCCACACGGTCGCCCATTGGACGTGGAGAGCTGTCAGGCATCATGTGAATTTACCTGGAAAGGATACCCTGCCATCGATGAAACCGGTTGTATTGAGTTTTAAAAGTGGTGTGCCTGCTTGAAGATTTGAGGGAGATAGTCGGGCACTGCCTTGAACACCACCAGTGGACCGAAAACTTGGTCAGGGTGGATGAGGATTGTATGGAGCACGGGCCATAACGGCTTCCGTGCCAAGTTCTCGACATTGCCGTATCGTTTCGACATGCAGCGCGCCCATCTTTTTAGAGAGTTTAACAAGGCAGGGAATTTCGGATCATGAAATTTTTGAAACAAGTTTATTGGGCGAGCGTTTTTACATAAGGTCAATTGATGGGGCATGATAAGATTTGAGATCTGAATTAGGCCCACCACTTCAAACAAACCACACGCTCATGGGTACGGTAAATCGACCAATTTGTCAGAAAATCGACTGATTTTGCGGCGCGATAGCCTCAGCTGAGGAGGTGAACCTGAATGCACCCCACCCCCCACACCAAAACGCGGTTGAAGCGTTCAACCACGTCCTGCACAAGATCCGGCAGGAAATCGTCCACTCTCGCCATCAGTGGGACAAGCACGAGCCCAAGATGTGGTCTCGTGCAGCTGGGCTCAGTGACCATGACCTCACGCAATTTGTAATCGAAGCGGACCTCGTCCAAGTACGCAGTGGGGCCGTGAGCTACGGCACCATCATCTTCGGTAAAATCAGAATTCCAGCCGTCCAGGACGAGCTGGGGGCGGGATACGTTCACGTCAGGTGCGTCGACCATCCTCGGATGCTCCGTGTTGCCGCATGGCGCTCGCGCCGTGTATTGGTGTAAATCGATGACTCAACGTCCTATTTCCTTTTTGTTCCCAAATTCCATTCCGCAGAATCCATGACCCCCCGAACCGGGTAAGCATCCCTCGTTCTCGTTCGTCTTGACTCATTCATTTGGTTGTTTAGGGCGAGGAGGACGTCATGTTCCATTCCATCCTGCACGTGGAGGGGAAGAGAGATGCCGACGGACACCCACATCTCTGGCAGGCGATTCAGACGGAGGATTACCCCCTCGAGTTTTTCAACGACTGACCCTTGTGTTCGCCGTTGACGTCTGGCGCCTTCTACCCCCTTTTTGACGAAACACTAGTACCTGCACAGCCTGTGTCCTGGGCGAGTTATTCATCTTTTCACTGCTGCGGGGGTATGGAGCTGTAAGCTGTAACATTACGTTTGTGTGTTTGGTGCGCTGTGTAGGCAGTAACACTGATGTCTTCCTAACCGCCTCGCGTCCCTATGTTTCATCTTGTCCAAAAAGTAAGCAAGCATACTGCTGTGAGCCTCAGACTGCGGGACAAACAAGACCATGTCTCACCAGCTCCGTAGTGCTCGGAGACGACGTGTACTGTCAAGTCAAAGTCTATTGGGTATGACAGGTAGTACAGTTACACGCAAGACAAAAAATGTTCACAGGCTTCGCTCAACGTCGCTCCTTCAACGCTCAACCCCGCCTCGTTAGACCATACACATACAAGGCAAGCAGGCAAGATGTCGGAGATAGTAAGAAAGAAAGAGAAAAGGAGGAAAAAGAGAAAATATTTACGAGACAAAACGGGAGCATGCGAGATATCGTATACAAGGTGCAATCACGCATCGTCATGGAACGTCCATACGCTTGAGGGAACAGCGCCATGGGATACCCAATACGGTGAATCGATCCGCTGAGATGGCAAGACCATTTCTTGCGAGTTCGTGTGCAGAAATAAGCCGTTTGATGGCACGGAAAACGTCGCCAGCATCTTGTCGTTCTGCGTGCCAGCGAAGGTAGCGAACTGACCAGGCGGCGGCGTGGATACGTCCATAAAAGAGACCATTTGTACCGTACGATCGCCAATGGAGGATTCCGTCGGGGTTGGTGAGTAACTGAGTCCAGGCGTGGACGGACTGGAGCTGTAGGCAGTTGGGCTAACGTTATCGAGCCCGCCTGTGCGCGGTCCTTCCAAATACAGACCCCCAGGCGGTACAGTGGCTCGCCTCCTGATTCTCGAACCAGTAGGCGAAGCAGCATTTCCAAAAGTCGGGAGTGCCGTGCGGGCCATGTAAGGATCTTCCAATTGATTGATGTCGCTTTCACTCTTGCTCTTAGTAAGAAGACGTCCCGAGGTGGATTGCACTGCAGGCAATTTACCAACCCAAAGACGCCATTCCAGTGCTTCTCCAAGTGCACGCTCGCACCGGCCGATCTCACGTGGCGGAAGACCCGACAGCTTGGCCCATGCGCGATTTGAGTAACACCTATCTTGCATGAACTTTGACGCGAGTATCAGCGAAGCGAGAAACGCCCTGCGAGGGCAAAGAAGGGGAGAGGGAAGAGGGGGAAGCGGAGGAAGTGACGCGTTGATTATCCTTAATTTGTGTGTTGATACCTTGTCTGCATCGGGGGTTGGCTCCATCGGTAACGTGGCATCGGCTTCATATGGAACAGGGTCGACGCGCACTGTGGCAAGTAAAGTAGTTGAGGACGGGGCTTCAGTAGATGGCGTTGGAATGTCGAGGTCGGTGTCGTAGTCGATGCCGACCTCACCTTTCGATATCCGATCATCATCCGATTCCACATACGAAGAAGACGAAAAAGCTTGCTTCTCTTTCCGAATGAGGTCCGGGATCTTTGAACGGATGGCTTCGAGGTAGCATAAAGCTGTTTGCAGCACGCTTCCCGAAGTCCGTGAGCGGCGGAGGACCTCGTGAACAAAGCACTTCATTGGGGCGATATCGCCCCGCTGAGGTTGTGGGCATGCTACGGCGTCGACCGGATACGGTTGAACAGGAGATACGACGGGAGTTGGCTGAGTTGTTGGAGAGACTGGGGAAGGGAGTTGTGTAATTCGATTGGTTGCATGCACTAGATTTGGGACTTGATGATCCGAACCCGATATAGAGGAAACCACAGGGCGGCATGAAGTGAGAAAAACGGTGGGTATGTCTTGGTGAGGCCAAATATCGCACAATGACTTGACGGCTTGGTCTTGGGAAAGCCTGAATAGATGAAGGAGGATTAATAGAAATTGCTCACCGACAAGACTCAAGGCAAACTTTGACTTTTGAATTTCGCGGAGTTTTGATTCGCCGCGTGGATATAGGACATGCCGTGGGCGGTCGGGTTCGGAAAGCGAGCTGGGTGATGGGGATGCGGGAGTGACGAGATAGGAAAGTGGCGATGAACGGGGTTGAATTGGTTGTAGTGAAGGGTGGTAGGGTTGCCAGCGAACCCTTGTATGTGAGGACGAAGGAGAGCCCCGATGGGGGAAGGAGTGAGCGGCGGGACGGACCATGAGTTGAGCGTAAAAGAGACGAGCGAGGCGAGAGACGACGTTTGTTACGGGGAATTAGTTAGAATACAATGACGGGGGCATTAATGGGACTGGATGGGTTAAGGTTGATAGAAGAGACGTTAGAGTCGAGTTGGCGAATGGGCTGGGCAGTTCTAGATATGGCGAATGAATACATTGTGACTGGTTGGAGAAGTAAGGGCTCTAAAGTCTGAGACTCTAGAGTGACCTTGTTGCTGTATGGAACTCTCCTTTGCAGGAGGGCGCTATACAACAGAAGGGGGGCTGACTGGGTGGGAAGAGAACGGGCGAACAAATCCTAAATACGCTGGTGGGCTTGACTCGGGCGCTATAAACGAAGGAGTCACTCTTCCCACCCCTGTCCCCCAGACACCGCACCACCGGGTCTCGCACCGCCCCCGCCCACCGACGTGACTCGGAATGGCGCTGTGTCAGTCTGACGCTAATGAGACATCCTAGCGTCGCTCTTGTGGTCATCCACAGCCATCCAGCATGCAAGTCCAGGCCTCCTATCACAGCCCACCCTATCTCCGGCAAACACCGGCAGTACATCCCCCTGTGTTGCATTGGCCTTATTTTTTTCATTGACTGCTCCAACGAGTTGATATATGTCAGTTTCCTGTGACGTCTCGGACATTAGTAAGTGTTCAAAATTAGCGCATACAGCTTGTCACCCTCACCAATGTTTTAATGGGTGAATCCCCGGCTCTTGGGAAATACTTTGTGTCATGCTCTTTTCACCACAGCTTTGCCTTTGTAATCTTTCCCATTAATCTATCTTTGTCGATCTTATTCGTATTCTGGTTCGTTTCTTCGGTAATCCCTTCATGTTTGAGACTACGTACATACTATTTTTCATATAGCACAGCCACCGATTGTGAGATGATAATACCTGCTTTCGACCGAAAATTGGAGTTCATTGTCATTATTATGAGCGATTCGTCAACGCTTCCTTCTCCCGAGCTACAGACAAGAGATGTGTCAGACCAGGACAGGGCACAGGCTGCCAAACTCAAATCAGAGGCCAACAAAGCCTTTACGAGTACGTATCCTGTCCAATCTCGAATCATGGCAGTTCCACATGCAGCATCCCAGGCCACAACTTTATGACAGCGGTTAATATTTACTCCAAGGCTATCGAGCTGAATCCGAGGGATGCGACTGTCTGGTGCAATCGCGCCGCCGCGAGAACCAAGTTGGAAGAATATGGCTTTGCACTGGATGACGCGTGTGAGTAGGTCTCGCGTTCTCACTGATCACACGAGACTCACGACCCACAGCCAAGGCCATTGAGATCGATCCAAAATATGCCAAGGCATATTACAGGTGTGTCAGCCTCGTCCACGACGCGTGCGATCTCTCTGTCACTCATTCACCGCATCAGGCGCGCTACATGTTACCTCCAGATCGCCAAACCTCAGTTGGCCGTTTATGACTTCAAAAGAGTCATCACACTCGAACCGAAAAACGACGTGGTCAGGTCGCAATTCACAGCGACTCAAAAGCTCGTTCGCAAGATCGAGTTTGAAAAGGTGTGACACCTAGTTTCGAGCTTGCGAGCCATTCCGAATGCGCTCTAGGCGATTGAGATGGAAGGAGAAAAAAGCGCTGTGGAGCGCTGCTTGGAAATCATAACCGAAGGTCTGCATCGATACTCATCCGTACAACGCATCTATTCACGCTGTATGAACTAGGCGGCTGTGACGTGGAGGGTGACTATGGGGGTCCGAAGCTAGATGTGGCTGAGGACGGAAAGTACACAGTCACACAGGAATTCATATCAGCCATGACAAACTGGTTCAAGCAAGGCAAGAAACTTCCACGGAGATATGTATGGGAGATCGTGCTTGGCGCCCATTCGTCTTTTGTGAAGGAAGATAGCCTTGTCGATCTCGACCTTGCAGATGGTGTGACATGTGATGTCATTGGAGACGTTCACGGTATGTTTTGGCATTGGTCTCCCTGTATTTGCGACGAGACGCTCATCTCTTCTAGGCCAATTTTACGATCTATTACATCTATTTTCGCTCACGGGACCGCCGTCATCTAGTCACTGTTTGCTAATGAATGGTGATTTGGTCGACAGGGGATCATGGTCTATTGAGGTAATACTGACTGCATTTGCTTACAAATGTAAGTATCGACGAGTTTCGTGGCTTTCGATGGTGGTTGAAGGATATCAGGGTTATACCCTAACCGAATGTTTATCAACAGAGGCAATCATGAAGCAAAGGAGATGAACCGGACGTATGGTTTTGAAGGAGAAGCCAAGCATAAGCATGGCGAACAAACGTACAAGGTGAGGGGTTAAGAAACCTGCCTCTGCATTCACTGAATTGCTAAACATAGCTTTTCGCCCACGTATTTACAGAGAGTACGTGCCTTGGATTTATCTTGTCTACCTGTGGCCTTGATTGTTCTTAGTGCCCTTGGCAACTCTCGTCAACGCAACAAAACCTTCCACGAATGTCACTCCGAAGACAATATTATCTCCGGAACAGCTGAAGCGCTACTTTGTCGTTCATGGCGGATTGTTCAGCAAAGAAGGTGTGACATTAGAGGATATACGGAAGATACCACGTATTGGAAGACAACCTGGACAAGACGGTTTAATGTGTAGGTGTTCTACTTGGAACTTGATTCGATTTCAAATGTTGAGATTCCCTAGGCGAGGTATGAACTCAGGGAAGATTTCCGTGTACTCTCTCACGCAGTCACAGTTGCTCTGGACTGACCCTCAAGATACGCCAGGGCGTGGGCCAAGCAAACGGGTGCGTAGCCAAATTGTTTTCCGTTGCGCGTTGTCTCAACATGCATCAGGGTGTTGGGCTTGCGTTCGGACCGGATGTCACAAAGCGGTGGTGTGACCTCAACGGCGTCACTGGTGTCATCCGTAGTCACGAAGTGCGGGAGAGTATGTAGCTTCGTCGTGCGGAGATCTCGTTACTGACCACATTCTAGATGGTTATGCCATCGAACATGACGGATTGTGTACAACCGCAAGTCTACATTTTTCACTTCGTCGTGTAGGTGCTCATTCTCACTCCAGGTCTTTTCTGCCCCCAACTATGTTGATCAAGTTGGGAACAAGGGAGCATATGTATGTAGATCAAAGTAGCCCGCTGGGACCGTTCTCTGATACTGCGCTGTAGATCCGGGTGGACTCTACAGGTGATCTACAGTATTACCAATTTGTAGCGCAAGAACATCCACCTTTGAAACCGATGGCATATGCCATGGGGGGTCTAGCTAGTCTGATGATGTAGTGTACCTTGCAGTTGCTAAGTCTAATCATATGTAAACGTGGGAATATGCCTGGACTCTCGTCTTTTACCTCGACTTTTTCTGAACCACCCCATGGACAAAACGAAATCCAAGTTGGCGGCGTTCTTTGACAACGACGACGAAGAACCTTCGTTCCCAGTGCGATGGATAGGACCTATTTCTTTCGTGTCAAGGCACTCACCAATTTGCTTCACATTATCAGCAAAAGCCGGTGGACGACCAAAAATTGTCCCAGTATGCTCAAGGGACCGTCCGCAAGTCTCGGCGTGAAAAGGAAAAAGAGGCGGCAGAGGCCAAGAAGCGAGAGGAGGAGGAGAGCGCGGCGAAAGCGTATGCCGACTTTCTAGATGCGTTTGAGGGTGAAGACACGAGCAAAAAGAAGGGATCGACGTTCGTTCGGGGCTCTGGGGATGCGAAAGCGCCTTATTTGCCGTCTACAAGGAGTGCACCCGAGAACTCTACTCGAATGAGGGTGCTGCGGGACGAGATGGAGGAGGTGAGTCGCATGTTTGTGTGCTTGACCCCCAAAACGTATAATCCTCTAGACGTCTCCGCTGAGTAGTGCACCGAAACCTAAAGGCAAGCGTGCCATGGACTCGTTTCTGGAGGAAATCAAGAGGTACGCAGGATCATAACTGCGCACTCCCTCCCCTGACCGCGTTTCAGGGAACAGGCCCTCCGGGAGGCGCGGTACTCTCGTTCTGGTAAGTCCAAGGGAATCCATCATTTCTAAACGTTGCTCAGCCCCGTTTGTAGCCCACGGACGGTCTGTGACGGCTTTGGCAGGTTTGTGCCTGTGCTCATCCGCGGATCGAGGTTCTCAATCAATGCCGTTTAGCTTACGAGGGGCAGAGTGGGAGTAAGGACCGAGGAGATCCTGAGGTGAGTAACATTCCCAAGTTCATCCCAGCACGTCTCGAACGTGGGGTTTCCCAGACATCCAACCTTTTCGTCGCCAATTTACCGTCTAATGTTACGGAACAATCTTTAGGCAACTTCTTTGCTCGTCATGGACCCGTTGGTTCTGTATGTTCTTGCTTTCATTGAGCTGTTTCCTTGGTTTATGGGACGCCCCAGGTTAAGATCATGTGGCCTCGTGGTGATGGTAGCGGGGGTCCCGGCAGTGATATGACCACCTCGAGACGAAATCGCAATGCTGGTCTCAGTGGTTTTGTCTCGTTTATGAAACGCAAAGATGCAGAAACTGCGCTGAGAGAATTGGATGGTTTTGATTGGGGAGGCTCAGTATTACGAGTCGGGTGGAGCAAGGCTGTCCCAATGGCAGCAAAACCATTGTATGGTGCGAATCCTGCCCGCATACTCTCACCGTGCGGAACTCAGCTTGTTTCGCAGTTGCGACTCGCCAATCTCGGTCGCGTTCCCATTCAAGGGACCGACAGTGTGGTAGGGGAAGAAGCAGAAGTCGTTCATATTCTCCAGGGCGTCGTTCGCGTTCCCATTCAGATGACCGTGGACACAGGTCCCGACACTCACGGAGTCGATCATACAGCTACAGCCGGTCGCCTTCGCGCCCACGACGCCGTTCATACAGCCGCTCAAGGCGGTATGGTAGCCGTAGCCCTCGTCGACGGTCGCACAGCGCTTCAAGGAGGCGAGAAGAGGACGAGTCTGGCGTTACGGACACTTTCATTCGGGCAGTTGCTGCCGAGGTCAAAGGCCACGGCCAAAAGTACGCGGAAAATCTCAAAGAGTGGGAACGCAGTAATCCAAAATACTCCTTTCTCACCGATCGCAAGGTTAGGTTGCTAGGTCGATCTTTGGCTTTTTCTCACATTTACATTACAGCATCATCGACATGCCTTCTACCGAGGACTAGTCGAACGCGACGACATCGTGGAACCGGACTTCGATGATGATGTGCGTATCTATCCGTGTTCCGCGCTTTATTGACACGGTCATATCAGGGATATAATTCGGTATATTCTACAGACTCCGCGGAGGAGTCAGAGCAGGAGCGCACGAAAAAGACCGTATTAGGGAGACTCGCACGGAAAAGGTTTGAGGCAATGTTGAGAGCCGTCTCTGGCAAACGAGGGGAGCTTGCCCGCTGCATGACATTCAGCCTGGAGCATGCCGAGGCGGCTCGTGAGGTTCGTACTTGATCCGTATCCGGCTTGGTGAAACTTAACGCCGCCCCTAGGTTTGCGACATCATCATCTCTTCTCTGTTGGTAGACGGCACCCCCGTCCCACGCAAGATTGCACGCCTTCACCTCATTTGTGACATCCTCCACAATTCAGCCGCACCGGTGCCGAGTGCGTGGAAGTTCCGACAAGAGTTCCAATCACGACTTGGCATCGTCTTTGATCATTTTTCCTCTATTTATCAGTCCTTTCCTGGGCGCATCACGGCAGAAACGTTCAAGAAACAAATCACGTCCGTCGTTGATATTTGGGAAGATTGGATCGTTTTCCCGCCCGAGTTTACGAATGAGCTGAGGGCGCGACTGGACGGTACGGCACATGCGGAGCTCAAGGCGGACGAGCAGGAGGAAAAGGATGGGACGAGGTTGGAGGCGCAGTCGGTCTACGCCTCCCGGTTCAAGGCCAAGTCATTCCAGCCCGCGCAAGAGCCTGTGCTTTCTGTTCCTGAAGACGCTCAAAAAGGTGATGACGTGGACGGTGTGCCTATTGAAGAGATGGATGTTGATGGCGTACCCCTCGACGAGGACGTGGATGGCGTTCCCCTTGATGAGGATCTCGATGGTATTCCGCTCGCGCGTGGTCCTGAGGTGGACGACGTAGATGGTGAACCCATGGCGGAGGACGATGATGTGGACGGCGTGCCACTATGACACCTTACTGGACGTCGTATCTTGTTTTGCTTTCTTGCTATCCAATTAAACTTGTCATTGAATCTATGATAGAGCAAGTGCGAAAGCCAGATATCCCATAACAGTGTCTAAGTTCCCTAGAGCAACGTCACCCAAGATATATAGATCATCATAGTTCCGTCCGTAGAGGCAGGATTGCCTTGGACAGTCTCTGCCAGATCGCCGACGGTATACCAAAAAATGTAAGGGTATGTCGCCTACATCGGTCCACTAGATCGGATAAATGCACTTGGAGTCTGCTCCAAGTGTTTCGTTGCATGACAGTTGGCGTCGAGGGCTGCGTGACAGTGGGAGCTTCCCTTGACGCGGTCTGTGCATCAGGTGACGGCGGCTAGTAAACCGATGTCAATCGCCCACACATCATATTAGAGCAGGACAGAACGTACACTTCCGCTGACGGCCCTCTCCGCTTCATGGATCAGCCTCGCAGAGTCTGCCTCCCCGGTCTTTTTCCACATCCCCCGGAAGTGTTCGACGGCGTGCAAACTCTCGCTAAATCGATGGAGTGTGTTGATCAATGCGACGACTTCTGAACGCTGCAAGAGGTTCTGGTTAGTATTGTGCCTACATCATCGCGTGAGCGTCGTGAGGAATCATACAAAACGAAAAGCGCACTGAAGGGCTTTCTCATCCATTTCAAACAAAACTTTGAGAGCCGTGGCCAACCCAGTGGTTTGTACTTTGCCCCACAGACGGCACTTGTCACAACCAATACAGTCCATGATCCTTGACACGTTGCGAAAGTGCTGTTTAAACTCCTGTCTCAGGCTCTAAAGTGGTGGATCAGCGACGAGACGAGTTCCATGTAGAATAGTGACAAACGTTTGCGTTCGCCCCACGGAAGAGAACGCGTTCATCGAACTTGCCGACATGCTTTGCAATGTTCATTACATTTTCGAGTCTGGAAAGCGTGCGGACTTCGTCCTCCAGGTCGGAGGCATGTGGATGATCGTGCAGGATGAGATTGTCCCCTGACAGTGTACAGTAGTCGTATTCGGATAGATAAGGTGCGAGACGTGCGACAGCACGAAGAAGTAGGACCGTATTGAAGTAGATATACTGAAGACGCTCGGGATGCGAGGCCACTTTGGTGACGAAGCATTCAAGGTTGGGGGTCTAGTGAGTTGTTTGAGAAGAGTACGCTTTTGGATCAAGGCGCATTTACCCATTCACCAGTCGACTGGTTTAGCCACTCTGCACATATATGCGTTGAGATTGAAGCATGAAGACCTAGACGCAATCGATATGATGTGTCATTTCTCCGAAGCAGAATACGTACCAGATATGATCTTATAGTACACTCTCTTTTCTAGACACTCTCCGCTTGTGTCTTCATTATCCGTTTGCTGATGCAAAGTATTGGTAAGGGTGTTGGGAAGGGTAAAGGATGCGGCAGATGTTCCAGAGAGAAGATTCAGTTCCGAGAGACCAAAACAATTCTCTTCATAAATTGCTCGCCATACACGCTGAGCAGAGTTCCCAGAATACCCTGTGTATCGTTCAGGAACCAACGATAGATCAACATAGTCACCCTCTGATACAGGACGTGTGAGCGCACGGAGTGTAATGTGGGAGTTGGAGAACAACCTGTCATGTCATCGAGGAAACAAAAGTCGGAATCGCGATAGTAACAACCTGGTAACTCGATTCGCTGAGAATTCGTCTGAGTCGTGGCAAGGCGCTAAACTATCCGCAATACCTGGTCCGCAGGAGGCAGATCTATTTTGCTCAGAACAGCGGCTCTCCACTTTTCGGGTATTTCGCTCTATGACCAGCGTGAGGAGTGTGGTTTTGACTTCAAAGGCAGTTGGATACCTCATCTACAGTGGTGATACCACACTCGCGGTTCATGCAAAAGCCATTTTCTTGCCAAAAAGGACATTCTCGGTACAAATCGACCTGTTAGTGAATAGATATGTCACGTGTTTTGGATGAAGGGTAACAAACGTCGCACCTGGAAGTACCTGAAGAATGGAGTCTGGACAAGATCATGGAGGTTTGCGTACAACTCTTCATTGACGCTCTCGATTGTCTCAAAATCGCACAGTGTGGTTTCTATCGGGCCCGTGGTCTGTGATCATACACTGATGTTTCCATAAACAAGACACGTGTCAAGAGGGACATACTTGGCGCTGACAGAAAGGTTCACCACGCACAGGCTGGTGTTCCAAGACATCCTGGAGCTGGTGCTTGCGAACAAGGGCGTCACCAAGGAACGATGAGGCATGTACGCAGGTGCCAATAGCAATAGCAAATGCGAGAGCGAGATAGGCTCTTTGCATCGCTTGTAATGGTCGTGTAACAATGAGCTGCGCCCGATTCCACGTACTCTCATATGGTCATGTGACTCATATTATGAATACACGTGACTTCCACCCATGTCTCATGATGATAGCATCAAAATGCCTGTCGTGTGTACCCGTACAGTGGAGCTTTTTCCAACTACTCCCTGCGCGGGTTCTCATATTAACCAAGGCTCACTCCGACCTTATTCAATCAGGAATTGCACGACAGGGGACATTACATAATAGGATATTCCCACGTGAACTATTACAGAAAGACACGTCTGCACTTTACCCAAAACCCTTCATCATCTCGGTCATTGCGTTGAGTTTTATCAACGTCCAGGTATTTTCTGTCAAAGGTTCCGCGTTTTGGACACTCTCAAATCTCAGACACATGGACACGTCGGCAACCCCCGCTGGCATTGGCGCGGCTGAACTTCAGGTGTGCTTGGCTTTACTGTTGCGTGTTCTCGCTAACCCCATCGGGATACCCACAGAGGCTACACAGTCTTGAGGGCACCCCCGACCCTTTCCCAGCACTAGCAGGCGATCAAGTGGCCTCAGCCAACAAAAATACGGCGGACACTAGCGATCACGCTGATTTCCCGTCACTTGCATCTACTACCCCTGCCCCGCGCCCTGTCAAGCCGACCGCTTGGGGTGCCGACTCAGGTCCTCGCATTAAGGCAACTCTTAGGTCTCAGCCTCTTGTCTCAGATTCTTTTACTCTGTCCGCCATCGAACTTCCGGCGAACAAGGATGGAAGACTCAGCTCTCTTGGAGAAATCATGAAACAGGTCATGTCTAAATTTAAGGTCAGGATCGAGGCTTCCGCCAACCAGAAGACGCGTCAAACTACATTCCACGTGAAATCTGAGTCTCAGAGGGAGCTCGATAAGGCGAAACGGAACCTCCTCGCCCTTTTGAGTCCTGTGGTGCGTCCATGTGTAGTTCTTGGTCAATAAGAATTCTGGAACGGTAATACAGGTCACACTTACCCTCTCTGCTCCTGTCTCTACTATTCCGGCTATCATCGGACCCAAAGGCTGGTCATAACTCAACCATCATATGTATAAGATCTTGATCATTCGCCACAGGTGCCAATCTAAAACATGTTCGGGAACAAACTGGAGTAAGGGTAGATATCCCTCGTAGGGACGATATTACGTCCAACGGTCATTCCCATGGGTCACCGACTGCTACCCCAGCTGACGAAGAAGACGAAGTCTTGGTTCCTATTACGATCACGGGCCCACAACCACTTGCGCATGAAGCCCAGGCCATGCTAAACGAGACGATCCTGGCGAGGACTTCCAAGTCAACCCAGCGCGTCAAGAACATTCCCAATTACATCTTTCCTTTTATCACTGCCCGCCGTGCCTTCTTTGTTGAGGGAGCACAGGCCAGTGAGATAAACCTTGCTTTTAACGGTCAGGAACGCGAGGTTACCGTCAGTGGCGACCGCGAAGCCGTTGTTCGTACTGTCGAAGCCATTCAAGAAACTATCGAGTCGCTCAAGTCTACCCTCATTTCAGTCAAGATTTCGTTACCCAAACGTCAGCATCGTCTCCTTGTAGGTGACGCTGTTAATGAGATTATGGAGCAGAGCAAATGCTCCGTTATCGTCCCGGAAGCTCATGAACAAGGTGAAGAGGTCTTAGTCTATGGCAAACAAGAGGACATATCGGCGGGTCTTGGTGCTGTTATGACAAAGGCAAATTCACAGTACATCCACGAGTTCCCTCTCCCCGGTCCTATCTCGGTTTCACGCCAGCTTTTGACTTATATGATTCACATTAACTATCCCAAGACTCTCAGTGCTGCGCATCCTGGTGTTTCAGTTTTCACCCCCCCGAATACAGCAATCAGTGACACCTCAGTTCTGAACATTGATATTGTCGGTGAGAAGCCTCTCGTGGACAATGTCATCAGACAAGTTTCAGAGCTTCTTGGCAAACTGATCGGCTCAACGAAGGAGGTCTCCCCCATTGATTGGCTTATTCATCGAGTCATTATTGGGAAACAGGCAAAAAGGCGAGCTTTCACTTGTCACTGCCAAAACATCCGCCTGACGTACACAGGTTGAGGCAGCTCTACGAGGTTCACAATGTCCAGGTTATCTTTCCCCCCGAGTCCGCAGAGCAATGCTCTGTCCTCCTGGTTTATGATCCATTTTCCCCTGCTGCTTCACCTTCGCCTGTTGACAAAGAGAAGCATTTGAATGATGTTGCTGAGGAATTGCTCAAAATATCAAAGGATGTTGCTGATCTCAAGAGCGAGCGTATACATGTCGATAAACGCTGGCATGAGGCAGTGGTTGGTGTAGACGGCACTACTCTCAACGCGTGAGTGATCTATATTTTAAATGTGAGTGTCGTGTGACTTGTGGCTCTAGAATCATCGGCGAAGATAAGGCTCTGTCAATCAAGGTCGGTGCTGAGGTAGGCGATCCGTCCAGCGACGGTATCATTTTGGTCCGTGGGGTCGGCGCAGATGTCGATCGCGCTACCAAGGAGATTCTACGGGTTGTTGAGGATGCCAAAAACGATACTATTGTCAGCTCCTTCGTAAGCGAATCTCGCTGTCCTTTTTAACCAATCTATTCACGATATTCTAGTCTACAGAATTTGAGATTGACAGAGAATATGTCGGTCGAGTTGTTGGTGCATTAGGAGTTGGTATAAACAGGCTGCGAGACCAACTTGGCGTTAGAGTGGACGTCTCCGATGAGGTCGAAGAAAAGGACAAGGAAAGGGACAATAACAAGAAGAGGAAGCCCGTCCACCTGAGGTCGAAAATCAAGGTAGGGCTGCCGCAAACAAGTTGTGAGACAGCTAATCCTATATTCAGATCACGGGCCGTAAGGAGAACGCCGAGGAAGCCAGGAGGCGGATCTTAGCTCAGGTCGAGAGATTGGTTGGTGCTCGTATGATTATCATTTTGAATGTGCTATAAACGTCCGACGCAGGCAGACGAGGCATCGGAAACCCTCAAAATTCCCGCTGAATTCCATGCCTCTCTGATTGGCCAGAATGGTAAATATGCCATTCGCCTCGAGGAGAAGTACGATGTCAAGATTACATTTCCCCGGGGATCTTCGGAGAACGGCGAAAGCAAAACCCGCGAGGCCCTAAAGCCTGATGAAGTCCTCGTGAAGGGCGGCAAGAAAGGCGTAGCCGGTGCCAAATCGGAACTCCTTGAAGCTTTGGAGTTTGAAAAGGAGTCCAACAAGCTTCTCCGGTTCACTGTCCCAACCCGTGCCGTTGCGCGTATCCTTGGTAAAGGCGGTGCGAGTATCAACCAGATCAAGGATGATACCGGTGCCCAAATCGACATTGATAGGACCACTGATGACAATGCTGTGGTCAATGTTTCCGTCCGTGGAACTGACGAATCCATCGGCGCTGCTAAGGCTGCTATTTTGGCAATCGTTGAACAAGTCGGTGAAGAGACGACAGCATCCCTTGTCATCGAAACGAAGTTCCATAGGGCTATCATTGGAGCTGGCGGCCAAGGTTTGAAGGACTTGATCATTCGTTGCGGCGGCCCGACCGATTCTAAGCTACAAGCGGGACTCGTTCGATTGTAAGTTCTCCGATCATGTTTACGGCCGCATGCTAATTGCGATATCAGCCCTCGACAGGGCGAGCCTACTGACGAAGTACGTCTTCGCGGAGAACCTGCTCTTGTCGGTAGGATCAAGGTGGAGCTTGAGAAGGTGGTTGCTACTTTGAAAGACCGCGTAGTGCTGGCTGTCGAGATCCCGGCGGCGCAGCACCGCAATCTCATCGGCAGAGGTGGTCAGCACTTGAACGAGTTGCAGACCCGTACCGGTGTCCAAGTACAGTTCCCTGGCTCAAGATCCTACAACCAAGTTGGAGAGGCTGTCAACGCAGATGATGTCAAGGATAGTGATCCCGTGGACGTTGTAAAGGTCTCTGGATCCCGCTCTGCCTGTGAGGCTGCAATCGATGAACTCAAGGTATGAGGCTCTAGATGACGTGCGCACCACAATGACTGACTTCCTACCAGGCACGAGTCTATAAGGTGGATACTCCAGTAGAATTACTCACCGCCATAGTCTCCGTGCCGTTGAAGCATCACTACGCGATCTCGCAGCAGGGCAGCTTCTTCCGTAACCTCCGATCATACGGCGTGCACGTCGAACAGTCTGCCTACCCTCAAAAACCTGCGGTGCCCACTCCTCCACAAAATACTGCATTCACCGCCCGGATTGATGACGCCGAGGACGACACCCCAGAATCAAATTGGCAAGTCGAACCTAATTACCAGGATACAGAGGAAGGTGATTCGGAGTGGACTTTGAAAGCAAAGGAAACCGAGAGTCTCGAGCGCGCTCAGAACGATATCAAAGCGGCCATTGAGCAGGCCGAGGCGATGACTCACGTCGGCTTCCTGACCCTCGCCGACCGTTCGGTGTTCCCCAGGATTGTCGGGACCAAGGGCGCCAACGTTGCCCGTCTGCGCGCTGAGACCGGCGCAGACATTACTGTTAGCCGAGACAGTAATGTCATCGTCGTCGTTGGTGAGTTTCATATCCAAATCAAAACGCGTCAAACCGAGACCGGGGCATTCTAGGTTCAGAATCTGCTGTGGAGCATGCGAGAGAGGCGATTCTCAGACAAGCCGCTTCTCTGCCTCGGCGCCGGCCTGGTTAGGCACATTTTCTGGTCATAAGAGTCGCATATCTACATGGCATGTATCGTCCACAGACTATCCGGAATGGAACGACGCTTGGCAGGCCGGAACTAGTGTGGTGCACTAGAAAAGCACTGCTGACCGCCCCTTGGTTTGTGTCAACCGGTCCAGTTACTCTGACCAACAACCACAGAAGATAGTGGATGAACCGACTCAGGGGTTTCTGGACCCTTTAGGGTGAGAATCACGTGATTATTAGTCAGAATCCCCGTTTTTCCCACGCCTATCAGAAAACTCGGAAACACAATTAAAGGTTTATCTGGTTTTCTCACCGCTCTTCAGTTTGCGAAAATCTCTTCTCAGGTCGTGCATCGGACGTGCTGGTCATTTTGGACGTGCATAACAGCTCGAATGTGATCGTCGGTGCCGTGGACCGTCGTATCATTTCGACGGCTGCATTGCACACCAAATTCATATGCATTAGTTTAATTTCTCGTCAGTTGGAGTCAGTGGCCCTCAGGGTCTCATATACTCGTATGTTTTACATCTCTTGCTGCTTTCGTTGACGTTCGCCCTCGTGTCACGCGGATTGTGTTAGGGGAAATGGCAGATGCTCACGGCGTTGCATGTCGTACACATTGGTCAAAAGCAAAAGTGCTGACGGCTCTCCGCACCCGAACCAGTGTCCCTCATCCTGACATCCACTTCCGAGTTCTGGATCCTCCCACTCGGAGAAACAGCATTCCATATTTCTCAACAGGCGTTCGGGAGTCCCTTACCGATTGTGTCCGAAAGCATCTCCACGGTGTCATTTGGAAAGCGAAGCATTTGGCTTTCCAATCCTCTGCAGATACTCTACATCCACCAACGCGCCAGCCATGTCTTGCAGAGCAACACCGCTATCGATGCTGCTTCCGGGTCATTGTGGGACGCCCCATGCGATTTCAAGGGTCCGATCGTCGTCAGCACGTAAGACAAGGACGAACGTTTACTCTGATGTGCCAATAGATGCGTACATGCTCGTTACCGCGGCCCCCGCAACGTAACTCTTTCTCGTGCGAGCATTCTCCTGACTGACATTGACCAGACTCATCCTCGATGGTACGTTTCCCCAGAACTGAATGACTTTTCCGTGCCGTGCAAAACCGAAAAGCTCCAAGGTGCTGTGGTCATAGTACTCGACTCTTTTATATCGATATTGTATTATATTCCTGGGATCGACAACATTGTACCTTGTATTGAATCTTCTACGAACTCACTTTAAACCCGGGTGGTGGGTCCAGGAAGGGCTTGATTTATCTTAGACAAGACGATGAATTCATTATATTGGTAAGAATTCGACAATGTACGCTACAGGGAGTCGGATTCCGAGTCAGTTATGAGTCGGCGTACAAGGAATGCCTCAGGAGTTAATCAATTCTCCGCTCACAGAGCCTTTCAAGACCCGTCCCTGTTCGAGGCATCAGTGCCACAAAGAGATCGGGTCTTTAAACACGGCGTGGACTACTACTCTGGAGAGCGATAGCTTGTCGCAGAGTTCCCAGATGGACTTGCGCCGCCTGTAGTAAGACCAAGTCTGGTTGCCCCGGCATGGTGCTGCAATCTTTGGTATGGAATCAACTCATATTACAAGGCCGAATTAGTTCGAATGAGCACCAGTATGTCTAGTTCTTACATTCCGACGGTAGCCTGTGGTTGCTGCATTTCAATCCAGCGCTACTATCTGGGGCTGAAATCAGTGCTGTCACTTGCTTCCGCGACGTTCCCTACACACCAGTTCGGTTGGTCAACTTTGAATCGAGTTGAAAGACTTGGCGGAGGGCGTGTTGGCTTGTGCCAAACGTTGAAACCCGAGGAAGCTGGAGGGTCCTTACTTACTATTGGGCTATTCAGGTCGTGGATTAGGCCAAAAGCGGGACGTCTTTGGTATGAGTGTCGACATCACGCGAAACTACGATTCCTTCGTTGGCCCTCCTTCGGAGCGCATATCCATACCCAAGTTCATCCACGACACCGCCCCACCTGCGTTCCCCTCCGGAGCCGACGTGCTCGATCACGCTGGTTGGCAGGGTCTTACAGAAGATGAACGTGCTGCAGTGCAGGCAGAGTGCTCCGGTGGGTGCGTTCGGCGGAAACACTCTCGATCTTGTCTGTGTACTTATGTTCTTGCCCGCGGTAGTGTCTCCGAGCTCAAGGCTACCGTTGAGGAGGTCTGGAATAACCCTCTGCTCTCTGCACATCTTTATCGCACACATGCTGCCGCAGTAAGCACAAATCACAGTCAGGCTGGCGGGCCCGTGTCAAAGAGTCGCAAGCGAAAGCATTTGCCCGACCCCAAAGTCGTAGAAGCCCAACCAGAAGTGCGAACGTTGCAGGAGAAATTGGATGCTATTTCTCTTCGATGTTGGGGGTACGATTTCCTTGACGTTCATTGGCCTGATTGGAACTTGTCGGACAGATTGAACCAGGAATCCGCATTTTTCATGCGCGCGTCCAAACACACGGACTTTAACGCGCTTAAAACCGTCAAGAAATCTGGACGTGGCGTGTTGGCTTGCAACCAGTCCTCCCCTGACCTTACAGAATCCAACTCCGGTCCCTCTTCCGCCGGGCGTTCACTTCATCGAGATGCGCTTATCACACTCACTCTGTACAATCGCGTTCCCTGGATCCATAGTCAACTCACCCGTTTCTCCCAGCATGTCCTGTTGTCCTCTCAAACTCTTGCAGATTTCGTCCGAATCATTCCTTGCGATTCAAGTGACATGCCGACCGAGGTGATGGACGACAAGCGCAATGTAGTCGGATATACTTATGAAAGCAAAGGGGGGTGTCTAGAAACCACTCAAGAAGGATGCTTGTTACTCATCGAAGGTGTGGTCTATGGAGATGGGCGACCTGGAGACGATTACGCAGAGTAGGTTCAATCTTTTTCCTTGGGAGATAGGCCTTCCAATGCTTGTCCTTTTTCGTATCGCAGCAAACTCCTATCTCATGTGCAAGGCCTGCCAGAGGATAAACGACCACAGATCACCAAATCACCCACGTCACTGAGCCAGACACCTTTTGCCTCCCTCACTCTCCGGATCAATCAACCGTATTGGATGCTCCACCAAGGCAATTGCGAACATTTTGTTGTCGTTGATCAGATTAGGCGCGTGCTGTCGACTATATCTTCCTGACGGATTTGAGACTCATACACAGGTTGGCCCATCCCCTCGATCCATTATCCGGCTATCCACTGACCGTACACATCACACCGACCATCGGAGACAACTGCAAAGCTTGTTCTAAAGTCCCAGCCGTATTTTCCATTGTAGGGGATATCCGGCTAGGTAAAAGTCCTTGCCTACTGTGCTCGCCCTGTTGGCGGAACATGGGGCCACCGAGCGAAGATGTGGAACAAGTACTTGTAGTACCATTGGTGAGACGTCGTGCGGTATGGGACGGTGGAATGGATGTGTAATGCAAATTAAGCCCCTGTGCTTGTTGCACTAACCAACCCAGTTTGAATACATAGACTGTGGAATCTTTCAACAGAGAATATTACACGAATAGCAAGAAGAGTGAACAAGTGATTGCGAGAGTCCGTCTATTAAGTTATGAACCTCCAGAGAATGTAAAGTATCACACCAGTGGGCCGTAGTCCAGGAGTCTGAACTAAAAGAACGAAGCACATCGATAACAGGCCGGTCGGCAGGAAGTCGTCCAAGAGACCTGGGTAATCGGGTTGTGGCCGGTATAGCGTGTGTACCTAAACTAATAGCGGAACAGATAGACTGGTTGTACCGCTAGATCAGCCAACGGGTCAACGAAGGCGCTTTGTCGCTTCATCCTCGAGTCATTCACCCCAGGAATGATAGCGTCACGTTTGCGAGCGAGGAGTCGATCAATACTTCTCCTTGCTGGTATCCATTCCATGACATTGGAACATCGCCCCAGCCAATCCATCCAAGGGATCGTGCAGATGAATTCGAATACGTGACCATCGTTCTTTCCAGCCCAGAAGCCCAAGGGTCTGGTAGTGTCGCACTTCCTTGCGTAACAGATGCGAACGCTTGCTTAGTGGTCACCTGGTATAGTCCCTCAAAAAGGCTGTCAAGGATAACATCGACTGGACCGAGATCACTGAGGACGCTCAGCTCGATGGCAGTCGGGAAGGACGATGGATGATGCAGGAAGCTGGTGAACAAAGAGCCGGAAAAAGTGCGAAGGTTCGCAATGAAGTTGGGTCGAAGCGGAGGATTCATGTTGGGAGCTAGAACAATGACGTTTGCAGTCAAGTTGCTACAAGCAATATCAAAAACCTTGTACTACTGGAGCGCAAGATAAACTCACCCGTGTCCAGTGTGTACATCAAGGATGGTGGGGAATTGTGATCCAGGATCGTTGTACAAGCTTATGTTGGCCACAATAGGACTATCAATGACGGCAACGCTGTCACGAATATGGCTCAAATAGGTGGTAGTGAACCGACTTACGCTAAAACAGTGCTGATAAGAAGGGAGGTGCTCGCGTGGAACGATCCTGTGACCGATTCTAGCGATGTGTCGACCAGTATTCTGTCAGCTCGTATGGACTGTCATGGGAGGTATCAGGCGAGATGTACAACTACCATTCCAAACCACTTACATCAACGGTTACCCGAGAGACATCGCCCTCAATAGTGACTTTGTCAAAGGTCACACTGCCGTCAAAGGAGCCAAACCGTTGATCGAATAGAGGTAGAGACGTGCAGAAAGAGTCTACCCGGGAAGGAACTTGGGTTTGTGGGAACAGGACGGTGATGTTATATTGGATGTTGTCGCCTAAAGTGAGGTTATTCGGGGCCTAGATGAATGTGAGTACTGCTACGGAACCATTGATAAGTAAACTCGGAAGACAAACATAAAGAGAGATGTCAGTGAAGTTTTCGGCGAGAGCACAACAAACAGAAGTCCGATCGAAAACGCTAGGGGAGGATGATTGCATTGTGATTGAAAGAACAGCCTCTTGAACAGTCTCGTTCGGATTGATGCCGGCGAAAAAAGCACCCTGAACATGGTTGATATCATCGGAGGAGGATGCATTTGAGGTGAAGCTGAATAATCCATTTTGAGAAATGAGGTTTTGAGTCCTGTAAATTGATCGAATGGAGTTAACAAAAAAGTAGCGCCCAAGAACAAAGGGGGCATACATCGCCAGGACGATGGGATCATAGTCACTGTCGAGATATTCGACTTGTGTCCAATTATTGCAGATAGGAAATATCGCTTGTTGTGATGCACCCGACACGTTTGCGCCTCCCGGAGGGTCGAAACCGGAGCTCTTATTCCAGGGCAAGGCAAAAGCGAACGAGTTGTAAGGGTATTTCTGTTGGTCCTCTTCTTCTCTCTGCTCCTGACGGGCGGTCAAAGAAGGATGGTCGGAGAGGCAGATAACTCACATGGATAATGATCGGAACGCCAATAACGAGGGAGAGGAAAATGTACACAATAAGGGAGATGATAGCGGCTCTCCAAAAGCGAGAGTCGAGAAAGCGGCGTCGAGGCGGGGGTTTGTAAAGAGTGATCTGCGACTCGTTGAAATCGCGAAATGCCAATGCTTGGGATGTTTCATAGTCGGGCAACGTCAGAGGACGACTCGCTGCTGGTTCCGGGCAACGAATGGTGGGGACAGCAACGGGAGGGTCCTTTATCTGTTGAGCGTCGTCTTCGTCGGAAATGATCATCCCTGTTGGCTATGGCATGGACGGGGGCGGACACGACGAAAAGGGCGACGACGACGGCGACGAGGGGGCGTGATGCTATGTAAAGTGAGAAACCGGAAACTTGTCCCATCACACTGCCCTTCCATATTAGTAAATTTGTCTCGTTGCTCCGTCGGACGTCACGTGCACGGCAACTACTCGGCAGTGTGCATCGCGGAGTAGCGGACATTAAACTGTTCCATCTTACCTTCCTTAAATAAATATACCTGTTGGCATCCCCCTCGTCTTCCCTCCTCCCCATCATCGTGCGCCTCGCTGATGGGTCTAATCAAGGAGTACGTAGATCGAGCGGTGCAAACAGAGACAGGCGCCACACTCTCTCCGTATGCTGACCCCGCTGTGGTGCTCGCTGCACCACTCCTGACGCGCAATGGACTCGCTCAAGAGGCATATGCCTCCCAATCTATCTCCGAGCTATCCTCTTCTACATCAGACAGCGCATATGCCATCCCACAGAGCCCGATCAGCCCAATACTTGCCCCCCTGATTTCTCGCCGACTTTCCAGACGTAAACTTGCTCGGTGCCCTGCCAACGATATCTTGAACCGGCGCATTGTATCAATGCCTGAAAACAAGAGCGAGACTTCGTCTTTCTTTCCCGACCGGCACGGCAAACGAGTTGTGTCTATGCCCGATCGCGTTCGGCCTGTATTGGAGCCGTCCGCGGAACTTTCCCAGTCTCCCGCCACCGCAGCCAGCGATTCGTTTGGACCATACGGCGGACGCCACGAGCGTGTTCGTGTTTTACCTGTACCCAGTGACGTTCCCCAGACCCCTTCTCCACCCTCCTCCCCTGAGTCCCTTCTCATCATTGCGGCCGGTGCTCAACTCCCAGAGGGTTTCTTGCGAAGGAAATATTCACCAGAGCCACTTATCGAAGAAGACGAAGGTAATTTACACGCATACATCAAGGTTAATGACTTACTGCAGAAACCTGAACCGCCCTAGATTGGGTCACTTGGGCAAACTCACCCCCTCGCCCAATACCGGCTCTTCATGGACCCCTCTCCTTGCCATATGCTAGATGTCCATCGTGAGTTGCGCAACATCATTGTCGTAAAATATTTTAGTATCGATGGTTATATAGTGGCGCAGAGGGAACGATTATCGAGGAACCTGATAATGTGGCGCAGATGATTTGGGGCTTGGGTTCAGACGATCAATCCCATAACCAAATTCGCACCGAAGGACATCCCTCTCACACTGACAATACCCAAAACGCCCCTTCACACGGACTTAGCCACGCTTTACCACGTTTGCAAAAGAAGAGGGCTCCTACTCAACAAGTTCCCAAGCCATTTCGCGCACAGATTTCCGCTCATACAAAGTCAAGCCTTGGTCGGACGCAACGACAAACCCAAGGTGATAGAAGCGGTTTGTTGGACCAACTTTCATCCGATATCGATACCCATCAAGATGTCACCGATGGAGCGACATGGAACGAAGGACTCACGACGCTGGCCACTTTTGGCGATCTCACGGATACCCCAGACGTGCTTCCGGTCGATAGCAACCGTGTCCTGGAATGGAAACTCGCTCGTCTTCAGCATGCGCTTCGAACCTCGTTGGCTGACATGGATTCGTTCAGTACATACCCAGGACGGCTTGAGCCTGTTATTCCTGCCCCTGTGGCGTCAGGGTTCCCACAGTCTTACCCTCGCATTTTTGTCGAGTCTCGCCCCAGCGAAGCCGTCAACCCTGCTACAAGACAATCTCCAATCGAACTTGTGCAACAATACCAGCTCTGTAGGCAAGCACTTCAGAAACACAAGTTGCAAGTACAAAGTCTACTTCCCACGCCCCCGAATTCCTCGTCCCCCCAGTGGTCTTCTCGCTTTTCTCCGTATTTGACGTATTGTTCGACGTTTTCTCCTGAATTAGCTGGTTCTTCGGAGCATCCAGTTTCTATCCCTCCGCAAAAATACCGACCTGGCGGCCACACCTCGCAATACCCTCGCCACCAACAGGAACACGGCGAAGTCAACGATTTCGATTCGAGCACAAGCATCCCATTCACGAGTGTTGCTACTTCAACTGCATCCTTCAGACAAAGTTCGCCTTCTTCAAACATGCTAGCGAAATATATCAAACAACTGCAAGCGTTGTCTCCGATCGCAAATTTCTCTCCGCTCCAGCCAGCCCAACCGCCGAATGTGTCGCTGTCTCCGTTGCCTTCCATCGACGAGAACACCGTTGGCGCTTTACAGAGTATCCCTACACCACCTTCTCCGGAGTCGCCGCAGATACGGTCTAGAAGACCCTCCCACCACAATGTACGCTTGTTTGCCCCGACGCGTCAGGTGCAACGGCGCCTCTCGTCTGTGCCTGAAGAAGACGGCGCGTTTCTCGAGCTCTCAACGTCTGTGGCTCCATCGAGGTTGCAAACGCAGATGACGACTGACCATAGTTCATCAAGTCGCGAGGGAACGACTGGACATCAAAAACACTATCTCAACGTTCATGCAACCGACGTTTTACGCCAGGCGGCTGTCACCGATCTGCCCGACTTTGAAAGCAATGTAGAGGCCTCACCTGTTAGATTCCACGAGGCTTCACCAGTCAAGGTCCGGCTTCCAGCAAACAAAGCGCACACCGTTCGAGAGCCGACCGTTGGACAACAAGAACAGACCAAAGGCCTTCAACGAAAGAAACACCGATACAAGAAGGTCAAAGGACCAGCCACGACGAACGAACAAGCGCGACCATATGGACTTGTAGGTTAGCACGCACGATTGTAAAGTTATCCCACCGTGTTTTCGGTCTGTAATTGTATGCAATGAGTTGATTCACTCGACTTGGCTCGATTGTACAAAGTGTAAATGTTACAAGAGACACCCTCTGCGTCCCAACTATGAATCCTTGCTTCATTGCTTGACGAAAAGATCAGTGAATTGATCCACACGGAGCTTGGACAGGTTATTTGCGTCGGAAATGACGTCCAAGATCCTGGAAGACATCAGTCCGCAGGCGCAATGTTAAACAGGGCACACTCACTTCCTCTGGTGAGTCGCATCATAATGATGGGAGATGTGTCGCTTGAACTTTTCGATCAAGAGCGGTGTGCCCTCTGCGCGACGACGCTTGTGTCCAATGGGATACTCGACGGCAACCTCGTCCAGCACCGTCCCGTCGTTCAACTCGACCAAGAGTGCATTACCGATGGAACGCTCGCTCGGCTCGTGGTACGCGACCGAGAACGCCTTGTCCTCGACACAGTGAATCTTGGCCCGCAGGGCGTCAATGCGAGGATCCGCAGCAGCCGCGTCCGTGTACGACTCGGACGTGAGCTCGCCAAAGATGAGGGGGTAAGCGACCATGTAGCTGATCGCGTGGCTAGATCCGTCCGTCAGATCAGCGGCGGGTAGAAAACGCGGGACACGCACTCTCGGTCCGCAAAGTTGTCGAGCGGGCCCTGCTTGTCGATGATGCGGATGGCGGCCTCCTGCGTGCGGATGCGCACGCTCCGGATGTCGTCCGAGGATTTGCCGAGCGCCTTGAGCTGTGCGTGGACAGTGTGCGCTGCCTCGACGGCCGTCTGCGCGTGGAACTCGGCTGGGTAAGAGATCTTGAAGAGCACGTTTTCCATGATATAGGCGCCAAACGGCATCTGGAACTCGAACGGCTTGCCCTGGTGTCGTCAGCGCTGGGTCGGGCAACGACACGAGGGACGTACTTTGAACAGGACGTCATAAAAGCCCCAGGTTTTGGCGGTGAGGACCGAGGGGAGACCGAGTTCACCCCTTTTGACGAGGAGCGCGAGGTTGACGGCGCGCGAGCAGGCATCGCCGGCAGCCCATGATTTGCGGGGGCCGGTGTTGGGCGCATGACGGTATGTGCGGAGAGACTGGCCATCGACGAAAGCGTGCGAGACTGCGTCGATGGTCTGGGCGTGGTCGAGTCCGCTGTACAGAATGAGACGGAGCACGGGTGATCGGAAACCGGAAGACCTACAGCAACTTTGAGACGACGGCGGTGCTGGCCACTTTGACGAGCACGACGTGGTCGAGGCCGACGCGGTTGAACGAGTTCAAGAGTGCGAGGCCGCCCTGGATCTCGTGCGCTTTGATCATGCTCTCGAGGACGTCGCGGACGGTCAGCGGCTGGCCCTGCCGGGCGAGATGGTCCGCGACGGCGAGGATGGCGCCGAGGTTGTCCGAGGGGTGTCCCCCTGTGGGATGGACTCAGCACGGAAGAACGGGGGGAGAGACAAGACGCACACTCGGCGGCGAGGAAGCAGTCGTTGAAATCCAAGTACCGGATCATCGTGCCAATGTTGAACGCACCGCGGATGGGGTCGAGCTGGTAGCTAGTTCCGGGTACTCTGGTTCCTGTACAACGGGTCAGGCGCGAACTCTGTGTGTGAGCATGGGACGCACCGTTGGGCACGGTGGTGCCCTCGACGACTGGGCCCAATAGGCGGGTGCATCCCTCGAAACGCAGACCCTCGAGACCACAGCCGACAGTGTCGATGAGACAGAGACGGGCCGTCTCGAACGCGAGGTCCGAGGTGACTTTGTAGCCGTGGACGTAGTCGGCGATGTCCTTGAGGACCTTGTCCGGTTGCGGGCGTATGGTAGACTCTCCGTGGTAGACAGACATGGTGCGCGTCAAGCTGCGTGGCACGCGTCCAAATGAGTGCGGTCCACGTCGAATGAGAGAGAACATGATGTGCAAGAACAAGAGCCGCTTATTTAATTCATACTCTACAATACAGGTCATACCAACGAACTCGTCTCCAGCAAAAGAACGATACCTGAGAGAACATCAGGGTGTGATCCAGAAAACACGCAAGGCTTACTGTGCACGATGGACGGAATGTTCTGTGTAGTGACATCCACGGTGAGGTCTGCCTTGTCCGGTACTTGATATTCGACATCCACGCCCGCAAAGCCCTTGATAGTGCCGTTTCTCGCCAGTGCATACACGCCACGCCTGTCCGTGCTCTCACAGTGCGCCAGAGGCGTGGCTACATGGATAAGGAAGAAGTTGGCCCCTGAACCGGCACCAGATAGGATGGTGTCCTTGGCCAACGCTCTCGAGCGCTCCTCTGGGGCCACGGGTGCGGCGATCACGGCAGCGCCAGCGCGTGCCAGCTCGCCTGCAACGAAAGCGATGCGTTGGAGGTTCTCGTGGCGCTCTTCAGGGGTGAGGGACTTTGGGCTCGGATCGTCTTTGATGGCATCTCCGAGGAGCAGCGATACGCTTCTCCCGCCCTGTTCGTTGAGTGCAACTTGGAGAGCTTTGGCAATCACGTCCTTGCCAGAGTTGTGGAGGCCGGTGAGGAACAAGACAAAGCCTTGCTTGTTGCGTGGGGGATAACTCTCGCGCAAGGACTTGACGACGGCTCTACGGGAGCAAGGTCAGAGGGCGGGCCGAAAGCGATAGGGGTGCTTACTCGTAGCTGAACCAATCCGGGATGGAAGTGCCGGTCCTAAGTCGCCTGCGCAACTCGGTTCCAGAGATGTTGAGGGTCTGAACGCCATCAGGGACCTCGTCCACGGGCTGATACTCGTCGGTGGAAGGGACATAGGTCATTTGCTGGAACGGGACGACCTCGATCTGGAGTTCGTCCTTGTATTTCTTGACGAGGTGTTGGGCGTCGTAGGGGCCATAGAAATCGTTGCCGTGCGAGTTCTTTCCGGGACCAGCGTGGTCGCGACCGACGATAAAGTGGGTGGCGCCAAAGTTTTTGCGAATGATGGCGTGCCAGACGGCTTCACGCGGGCCACCCATGCGCATGGCGAGAGGCAAGAGTGCTAGATGACCCATTCCGTTGGGGTACTTGGCCATGATGGCCTCGTAGACACGCACGCGGGTGTAGTGGTCCACATCGCCGGGTTTTGTAAGGCCGACGACGGGGTGAACGAGGACGTTGGCTTGGTGTTTGCGCGCGGCGCGAATGGTGAGCTCGCGATGGGCGCGATGCATGGGGTTGCGTGTCTGGAAGGCGACGACCCTGGTCCAGGAGAGCTTCTTGAATTGGGCACGCAGCTCGGTAGGGGTATCTAGCAAGGAGTGAGCAAGGGGACTCGGGTAGGTGTATCAGGCTTACACCTGTAGGCAGCATAGTCAAAGTGGGAAGGGGCCTGTATCGCTTGGACCTTGCCGCCGACATAGTACTCTTTGACGCGGTTGCGCAGATAAGCGACGGAGGGGTGGGCGGGATCGTCTGCGCCAAAGACCTGGATGGCCTCCCTGGCGCGGTCGTAGGTGTAGACGTCAGAGACGGTGAGGATGGCGAGCGCCTCGTCGTCGCGGGGGTCACGGAGCGCGAGACGGGCGCCGGGGACGATGCGGAGACGAGCGAGGTCGTCGGACGAGAGATCGAGGGTGATCGGGATCGAGAACAGGGTGCCGTCCGAGAGGCGGAGGGAGTCGAGGACGCTGTCGGGGGCGATGAGGAGCGTCAGAGCACGGACGGGAGAGAACAGCACCTGTTGTAGTCGGCCTGGTCCATGAAGCCCTCGAGGGGGCTGAACCCGCCATTGAGGATGAGCTCGAGGTCGCAGAGCTGGCGCTGTCGGGGGGTCAGGACGTTCTCGGCAGCGACACGGCACGCACCTCGGAGAGGACGACGTCGGGGAGGGTCGCCGCTTCCTGTTTGAGCGATGCCGAGACGGGGCCGTCCCGGGCGAGAAGATCCTGCAAGACACCATCGCGTCTAAAATGGCGTGCTCGGGGCAGAGACGGACCTTCAATGCGCCGCCGTGTGGGCTGTTTGCCATTTTCTTGATACGACATTCGCCCTCGTCCTTTTTGAACAAGCCTATCTGATCACGCCATCGGCCGATGATGTCATTGCTTTGTAAAGAACGTGGTCAGTTTGGACATGCCATGCACACTCGCCCTCTTCAGCTTCTCGACCCCGTGCGACCCCTTCGTCTCCCTTTTCCGCTTTTTACTCTCCTTGGCCACCGTCTGACTCTCCACGGCCACCGTCTGCCCCGCCAAGTGTGCATCCAGTCTGCCAAAACTAATTCGGCCGATCAGCACCACCACCCGATATCCCGCGAGACACGCACGCATATGAAGCGACGAGCGCCGCCTCGATCTCCTGCGGAAGATACTGTCCCAGCAGTTCGCATGCCAGCCTTGTCCGACCCACTGCACGACCTTAGCTGTCGCCAAAAAAGATCGGCCCATCACGCACGCTCAAGCAAGTCCTCGTGCTTGTCTTCCATCAGCCCGTCTTTCGCGAGGCTGCGCACCAACGTCCTCGACATGTCCATCACCCGGGGTGTCGACAGCCCCGCCACCTTCTTTTTCAGCTCCTCCAGCAGCTTTTCGCCAGAGTATCGGAACACGGTGATCTCGGGTGTCACCTCTGAGTTATTTTTGCGTGAGCAGAGTGTCTCGTAGATCCCCCGACTTGCCTTTCACGTCGCACACGCGCCCCATCGCCTTCCTTGTGCATGCCAACCCGGCGAATGCCATCATGTCCACAGACAGCTCCTCTCCAATGTGCCTCGCCGCATCCTCGAATAGGTCGTCTGCTGGACAAAAGCGTCCACCATCGGGCTTTCGGACAGTCAGACCGTGGTCACCGCATATGAACTTGCCTTGCCTGCCTGATCGCTCCGAGTATCGGTATCAAAAGGAACACCGGGTCCACGGGCGTCATCACGAGGAGCTTTCCGTCTGCTGCCCGTTTAGCATGGCGTGTCATTGAGATTTAACGCACCCGAGATGACCTCGTCCCCCATGAACCAAGAGCGTGCGTTGGGTGGCTCGACCGCTTGCACCTCGAGTATCTTGGACGTGTGCTTTCCGTCCTCGTTGGACTCGTGAGCCAAAAACAATGATGCAATCCCTGCGTCGTGATGGTTGAGAGCGCGCTTTGGGTGACGCGACGCGACGCACCCGTTCTGGGATGAGGCAGACGTAGAAAACGGGGCATATTGCCGTTGGTTACCACGGCATCCATCACATCTGAGGCCCAGCTGTTCGTTCAGACGTTTGTAGTACATGTCGTGACTTGCCTACAGGTAGAACAGCAAAGTGGGTGTCCATCGTGATGGTAGTTGTGCAAGTCGATCACGTGTTGTATGTACATACACAAACGAGTGCTACCAGCTAACGGAAACTATTGCTGTCCAGTGTGGGCACCCGTAGCAGCAACCACATCAGCGAAATTTCCAGACGCGGTTGAAGCCGCAGATGTCGTCGTGCTCGCAGGCCCTGTCGTCGTCGCGCTCGCCGTTGTCTCACTTGTCCGGACGTTTTCTATCCTACTGGGAACTGGAGATTTCGACGTGCTTGTACCCGAGCCTGAGCCGTTGTCAGCCCTGAACCAGTCGATTGGGATTCGAGTCAGAGCCAGAGCCGGAGAATGGAGGCACACTCCTCGCGACTTGACCGTCGTGGGCACCATCCGCCCCAGAGCCAGCGCCGTCCGTGGAATGTTGAACCAGGGGGTTGAAATTCAGACGCGCCAGGTGTCGACCCAGCAGGATGAGATCCAGAAGTTGCCGTCCTGTCGTCGTCGGTACCAGACGCATTCGACCCAGAGCTCCAAGGTACTATTTGGGTTCCGGACGCTGCGACTTGGCCATCGTTGGAATCAGACCCATTTGAGCCAGTGTCGAACTAGCAGGCCAAGATCCAGAAACCGCGGCCCCGCCATCGTGAGTGTCAGAGATAAAACCCGAAGGTGCTGAACCAGTGGTCGGGGGTCCAGGGGCTGTGGTTTTGCCATTGTCGGCACCAGACGAATTCGAGTCGAGTCAGCAGAATGGGAGCCAGGAGTTGCGGCCCTATCGGAGCCGGAAGCTGTTGAGCTAGTGGATTGAGGCCTAGACGCCGAGACTTCACCGTTGTTAGAACCCGAGCTAGGGCCCGGGCCAGATGACCTTGAACCGGTAGAACGGGATTCAGAAGCCATGTCATTCGCACCAGAGTTATCCGAGACAGAGGAACCAGAACGAGAAGGTGTTGAGCCGATAGGATGAGATCCGGCAGCTGTGTCGTTGGCACCCGAAGTATCCGACCCAGAGCCAGAAGGTGTGGAATGAGGCCCAGAGCCATTGCCAGATGAATCGGACTCGGAGCCAAATGGCGTTGACCCAGCAATACGAGAACCCGAAGTTGCGCCGTCGCCATTGGCACCAGAGGCACTCGAGCCAGAACCAGAGTCGGTATTAGGACCGGAAGACGTTTGACCTGAGGTATCTGGGAGAGGGCCAGAGCTAGTGGAACTGGAAGCGGTCGAGTCAGTAGAGCGAGATCCAGAGGGGGAACCGGAAGGATGCGAGCTAGAGCCAGAGGCGGAACTGGAAGTCGAATGAGGTCCAGACATTGCTTCGTCATTGGCAGAGCCAGAAGTATTCGAACCAAATGTACCTGAATTACGACTAGATGGCGTTGATTCAGAAACGTCCGGCTCAGGGCCAGAGCCATTGGGATCGGAACTGGATGAACTCGAACTAGTAGAATAAGATCCAGATGCAGGCAGATCGCCACCAAAAGTATTCGGGCCATGGACAGAACCGGAAGTAGATGGTGTTGAATCATGCGGCTGGATGCTGGGATTTTGCCGTTGTGAGCGCCAGAGATATTCGAGCCAGAGCCGGAGCTGGAACCAGAAGTGGATTCATCGCTGTCAGAACTAGACGTACTTGAACCAGGACCAAAATTGGGACGGGACATCGCTGGACCTGAGGTATCTGAGTTAGGGCCAGAGGCAGCGCTAGGGTTGGAACCAGGTGGAGTAGAACCAGTAAGCTAAGATACAGACGCCGTAACATCGCTATTACCGCTACCAGAAACATTCGATCCAGATCCAGACACTGGGACGTTGTCGTAGTTGGCGCCAGAGGAATCGGAGCCAGGTCCAGAGTCAGACTTGGACGTCGCTGAAGCACCCGGTGGAAACTCGGACGCTGGGGCTCCGTCGCTATTGGCACTAGAAGCATTCGAACCAGAGTACGGTGATCCAGAGCCGGAGACGGCACTGGGATTGAAACCCGGAGATGTTGAACCAGATTGAGAGCCAGACGTTGGAACACTGCCGTTGTCGCCACCAGGGGTATTCAAGTCGGACGCAGAACCGGGACCTGGGGTAGACTGAGTCCTGTGCGTCGGGACTTCAGCATTCGAGCCAGTGCCAGAATCGGGACCGGACGGCCTTGAACTAGGAGCTTGTGGGCCATGGCCGGAGCCCGTACCAGAACCAGAATCGGATGGCGTCGATCCAGTGGCACTTGACCGTTCGTAACTCCGCTTGGGGCACTAGGCGAATCCTCACCAGGGCCAGAACCACCAGACAAAGGTGGTCCATTGGCAGGACGAGAACCGCCGATGTCCCTTGATGAGCTGGTCCGTGGTTAGAAGATACTGAATTTAACTCACTACCTGCGCCAGATGGCGATGGGGAACTGCCCTGTTGTTGATCAGCCTCGCTTGCAGCGGCGCATCCAGAACTCTGTCGAGCAAGGAGGATACCTGCTGTGGTGTGGCCATGTCCGTGGCACCAGAGCGAATGTACCATCGGGAGGGTCGATGGCGCGGCGGTTAAGTTCGGGTAGTTGACATCTGCAATGACGCAGGAAACGGGTGTGATCTATTAAGTTGGCTGTCACGGACCGAGACAGACCCCGACCTTGGGTACCGGCGACAAAGGGTGGGAGAGTATAGCAAACAAAAGAGAGCGTTGTGCAGTCGAAGAACGAAGACGAAGACGGTGGGGCGGGTGAACGCAATGACCATCGGTAGGTGCGCCATCGTCAGCCGCGTTGGCAGCCGCGCTCGTCGTTGCGGGCAGTGAGGATGCGTGACGTGGCCAACGACCCTTGATCGCACACCACGCTGAGGCTGGACATGCCGACAGCTGATTCATTCATGGCGGGGCCATAGCGTTTTCGCCCCAAAGTTGCGTGTCGCTGGTTGTATTTGGCAGCCAAAGTGTGGCCATATATAGAAATAACGTACCAATTATCGAGTTTCGTGTCCAAAAAATGTGGCACGGCAGAACCGGAGTTCGTCACGAGCGGTGACGATGGGGCCTTGCCCGGCGTTGTCCGTAGCGATGGCCACGCGTGTGAACATTTCCTCAACAGCATCCTTGACGACCTCTTCCCTCCCCTCCCTTTCTCCCCTCAACCACCACCACCCGTCCCGTCCTCCTCATGGCGCTCAACCCCGACGCTCTCAACCTCAACTACGACAGCGATGACAGCATGGAGGTCGACTCTGACGACGACCATCCAGTCCCCTCATCCTCCCACATGCCCCCCGACACCGACACACCCGCGGACCCAGATGCCGATGCCGACGCCGACGCCGAGGGTGACGCGGAGTATGTCGACGATACCGCCTCTGCGATCTTAGAGAACCCGCTTGCGGGTCCTTCATCTTACTCCCATAAGCACTATGTGAGTCATCTCCCTCTCTCCCCTTCTATTCTCATCTTGCATATCTACCAAGGACGCGGAAGACTCGGTAGGTGACCCTCCCGATCATACCACCTCATCCTTGACTCTTGTTGACTTGTAGGGCTACGAAGACCACATCGAAGACGAGGACGATGAAGATGACGATGACGACGCTTCTTACGCTGACGACGAGTATGGGAAGAAGAGAGCCTCGAGGAAGAAGAAGAAAAAGGCGCCGTCATCCTCCTCGACCGTTCCTCGGCCAAAAGGTCACTACTCTTCTGGATATCCGTGACATTCCTTTGACGATCCATTAAAGCTGCTACACGTCATGTTTCAGCAGATTCAGACTCAGACTATGCTGCACGATCAAAGAAAAAGAAGAAACCCCGCATATCTGGGGAAGAGCTACGTGTCTCCAGTAGGGGAAATAAGATTCCAAATTATTTCGAGGATAATCAGGACCTTGCGATGCTTTCGGAGGAGGAGGGTGTCGAGTCGTATTTTGTCGACTCTGCGCTTACCAAGGAAGACGATGAAATCGAGGCCGTTCTGAGCCACTGCAGAGACGAAACTTACGAAGACGACCCAGAAGACTTGTGGTATAGGAACGTGGTATGTCCCATTCTATTTCGTTGGTCTCGTATTGAAGAGCAATCACAGCGTTTCCATATCAAGTGGAAGAATTTTTCGCACCTCCACAACACGGATGAAACATACGAATTTTTGAAACGTTTCAAGGGACTGAAACGTGTCGATAACTATATCAAAGCGTACAAAGCATACCAGGCTGGGTTACATGCTCCAGGTCTCACTAGGGAAGATGCCGAGACACTCCTCTTGAGCAAGGAACGCGAAAAGGAGGAATTGGAGACTTACAAGACTGTCGAACGCATCGTCTCACATCGCGATAGTGCAGAGGTGCCCAATGGCACGGACTATTTCTGCAAATGGACCGGCCTCAACTATGAACACTGTACGTGGGAGGACGAGAGCGAAATCCGGCCGATAGCCAAAGCCCAAATTGACGCCTATCGTGCACGCGAAGCGGAATCCAAGTTTCCTTTTAAGAGTATCCAGTACGCCAGGCATCAGCGCCCAACTTTCCAAAAGATCGTGAAGGATCCAGAATATATATCCGCAACGGGTGGTTCGCTCAAAGATTTCCAGCTTACTGGTCTGAACTGGCTTGCGTATCTATGGAGTAAGGGCGAGAATGGTATTCTGGCAGACGAAATGGGCCTTGGGAAGGTGCAGCCCGACCTTTTTCATGCATTAGATAACGCTCAAAGGTTTTTTCTCAGACCGTTCAAACCGTCTCGTTCATATCTTATCTCTTTCATGAAATGCATCAATATGGGCCATTTCTTGTCATCGTTCCTCTATCCACCATCACTGCATGGCAATCTCAATTTGCCACCTGGGCACCCGACTTGAACGTCATCACTTACATTGGAACGGCCTCCGCGCGGGAGGTTATTCGCACTTATGAGTTCGGTTCTTCAAACAAACGGCTGAAGATGAACGTTCTCCTTACCACCTATGAATTAACCCTGAGGGACGCAAAAGAGCTGGCGGATATCAAGTGGCAGGTGTTGGCTGTAGATGAGGTCTGTTTGCATGTAGTGCACGTCGTCTTGCGCTCAAATCGTCCCGAAATAGGCACATCGCTTGAAGAATTCTGAGAGTCAGCTATATGAGGCACTTCGATCGTTTTCTGCTGCGTCGAAGCTTCTCATTACAGGTACCCCTTTGCAGAATAATGTGAAAGGTGCGGGTCTGATCTCTGACCACGCTGCCGAGTTCTCACTCGATTGCAGAGCTTTTATCCTTGATGCACTTCCTGATGCCGGAGAAATGTGCGTCTAATTTTCGCCTTGGCTTGAAACCGGATTTGATTTGTCCCACAGTTGCCCTGACCAACGAATTTGACCTCAACGATGTTGATCACGAAGCCAAGATAAAGGAGCTTCATAATCAATTAGAGTCGTTAATGCTGCGGCGTCTAAAACGTGATGTGCTCACCTCTCTACCTACAAAGAGCGAGCGCATCCTCCGTGTGGAGATGAGCGCTCTTCAGACTCATTTCTACAAGAATATTCTCACAAAGGTCGGCCCGTTTGGTTTAGACAGGACATTCTGATAAATCAGGCAAGACAGAACTTCCAAGGCCTGGTCAAGAGCGCCAATGGGAACAACAATATAAGTTTGCTCAATATCGCCATGGAACTTAAGAAAGCTGCAAATCATCCATACCTCTTTGATGGTGCGGAGAACCGCACTGACAATTCCGAGGAGACTCTCAAAGGCCTCGTTATGAATAGCGGCAAAATGGTGCTATTAGACAAGTTGCTTGCGCGGCTGCGACAGGATGGTCACCGTGTCCTCATCTTTAGTCAAATGGTCCGCATGCTAGACATCTTGAGTGACTACATGAGCCTGCGTGGATACCAACATCAGCGTCTTGATGGCATGGTCGCCTCAGACTCACGGAAGAAGTCCATCGCACACTTTAATGCGCCGGGGTCACCGGACTTTGCTTTCCTGCTCTCCACACGTGCTGGTGGTCTCGGTATCAACTTGGAGACTGCCGATACCGTCATCATTTTTGATGTGAGGATATTACTTTTTCCTATCAACACTGCTAATAACCCCTTAATAGAGCGACTGGAACCCGCAGAACGATTTGCAAGCTATGGCACGTGCCCACAGGATAGGGCAAAAGTCGCATGTGAGCGTCTACCGTTTTGTGAGCAAGGATACGATGGAAGAGGATGTCTTGGAGCGAGCGAAGAAGAAAATGGTGTTGGAATACGCAAGTAGGTTTCCGGTTTTCGTCCTTGCTGTCGTATGCATGATGTTTCCTTAGTCATTAATCAGATGGACACCTCTCAAGCGCATCTCAGTTCCAAAAGCGAGAAAGCCAGAGATGCTGGCAAACCGGATAACTTGAGTAAGGATGAGCTGACTGCCGTCCTCAAATATGGTGCGCAAAAGATGTAAGTAACGGAAATATCTGTTGAACGATTTGTACTGATTTGTTAAAGGTTCGACAAGGATGATTCCCAACAGAACCAAAAGTTGGACGAAATGGACCTCGACGATATCCTCAATAGGGCAGAAGATCACGAAACCATGGCCGCTGGCGGCGACGGTGGGGCCTCGCTTGGTGGCGAAAGTTTCCTTGCTCAGTTTGCCGCTGTGAGTGACGTTAAAAACGATATGAGCTGGGAGGACATCATTCCTCTGGAAGAACGTCAAAAGTATGACCGAGAAGAGGAGGACCGAAAGGCGGATGAGTTGGCTGCTCAGGAGCTACGAGACCGCAAACGGTCGCACGCCCCCGTCTCGTACGAGGGCATGGACGTTGACCAGCCCCCGACCTCCCAGGCTCCGAAGAAACCCAAGGTCCCTGGCCCTCAGCGCAAGACCGCGAGTCAGAAGGCGATGGAACTCAAGGAACGTGACGTGCGAGTGCTCATCCGCAGCCTTCAACGATGGGGCGACATTCGTCAGCGTTATGAAATCATCGTGTGTTCCCAGTTTTCTTACCGTATGAGTACTGATGTTCCCAAAGGTCAATGAATCCAAACTCGCTGACAAGCACAGAGCCATGATTATTGACGTTGCGGATGAGATCATCGAGCAATGTAGGCAAGCCGTTGAAGACAACAATCAGCAGAAGCGCACCCGAATGGCTGCTGGCGAAACACTGACCAACGCCCAAAAAAGCAAAGCCGTCCTTATCACGTATCGCAACGTCGGGAATATAAATGCTGAGACCGTCCTATCAAGACATCGTGACCTCCGTATCTTGAATAACATTCTCGGTGACATGACTCAAGAGGAGCTATACAACTGGTCTATTCCCATAGACAATATTAGACCAACGCTCAATTGGTCTGGTCGCTGGGGCCCTCAGGAAGACTCCATGCTACTCGTTGGCGCGTTCTTATACGGTTTCGGGAACTGGGAAGCCATGGCGAAAGATGTACGGCTCGGTTTGGATGGCAAGTTTTTCCTTGAGGAAGGCAAAAAGGGCGAAGACTCTTCCACGCGACCGATTCCCAATGCAATTCACCTTGTTCGACGAGGCGACTTTTTACTGGGCATACTGCGTGAACACGACGAGAAGTTGCGTTCGTACGAGAGTTCCTTGCGGAACAAAGGACAGCTAAAGGTTTCGGCCACTCCTCCCCCCACAGTTGTGGCCTCTTCGTCCACCTCAAGTAGTCGGAAGAGACGTGCGGAAAGCGAAGCTGTTGCGTCTGTTGAAGACACCTCGACCAAGAAACGCAAGCGACGGCCCACGCCTACGTTTACAGACTCTGATTCATCCGACGAATGGTGCGTCATGATTTGGAATGATGATTTGGTCTCTGATAAATTGTGATCAGCCCATCAATGGATGAAGTCGCGACAAAGGAGGAGTTGCGACCAGTGAAAAAACAGCTAGTGAGCCTCGTCCTACTCATTACTGGTTGCGAGTGTTGACAGTTGTTTAGAAACAACTCAAACTGTCGGGAGAAGATATGCCCCGGGACGACAAGGTTGCCATCTTGAAGGACTCCCTCGCCGCGATCGGCCGACGAATCGAACTGGTACTGCAAGCTAAACAAGCTGCCGGAGAGGACCGAGAAAGATGGCGTCGACACCTTTGGACGTAGGTTGGCACCATCAACAAGTTATGCGACATCTGACCTTTTTTCCCAGCTTCGTGACGCTATTCTGGCCCAAAAAGGTCAAAGCCTCAAAGCTGGAGGAGATACATGCTAAAATGGTGATGAAGGAGGCCGCACCGCGGCCCCCATCTGAGGTTGGGAGCTCCAGTAAGAAACCCCGACCCACTACGAGTGGAAAGACCAATGGGTCATTATCCGCTTCCAGCACGTCCATAAAAACAAACGGCAAATCTTACCGATGATCTTCATTGAGGGATCGTCACCCTCTTTCGATATTCTTCCCCTCCTTTATTATTGTCGGCTTATCCGAGTAATTCAAAGCAAAGTTGAGCTATCATAATTTGCGAACTCGTACATTTCTCTTGTAACTTTAGGACGTTGGCAATTGGAATATCCCAATAATCTCTTTGTTGACTATCAATAAGTCGAGCGGATGGATATCTAATGTTACAAGCACGAGCGACTCTGATAGTCACGATACTAGACAATTTTCAAGACAACTCAAGAGAGCAACATCCCAAGAAGGCCCTCGGTACGTTACTGCCCCGACCATCCTCACCGCACTGGTACGCGCATGGCAGACTTGAGATTGCTAGCAGAGCTTTGTCTTCGATGTCGGGCTGTCCCGACGTTGACTGTCACATCCCGTTCCACGAAATACTGCTGAGAAGTCGTAGCTGTGGTTTCCCGCGCATGGTTGGTATGTCTCTCTGCCTGACGTCGCTCGGCCCTTTGGAGAGTAGGAAGGGGCCCTTCACTCTGACCCTGCTGCCGTGATGCTTTCATCGCCGTCACTGCATCACGAGTGAGCAATTTGAGACGACCAGGTCAAGATCAAGAGACCCACCCTCCAGCAGCCGCGCGTCCGCCTCCTTGGTGAAGCTCTGCGTCAACGCCGTATACCGCTTAACCTGCCAGCTCATCTGCGCCGCCCGCGCGACATTCCCCTGCGACACTGCCCACTTTTTCTCCTCCTTGAACCGCCGCCGCTCGCTGTCGGCCAGCGATGCGCGGGCGCGGAGCGTGGCGACCTCCCGCTCGAGCGGGTCCATGACCCGGCCCGGGTCGACCAGGTCCTCGGCCGACGACGTGATGGACGGCACGGACGACTCGGTGCGCCACTTGCGCCCTGGGTCTTGCTTGGGCGGACGTGCGGGCCTGCGCGGCTCCGCATACTCGGTCGCGGCCGAGAACTTGACGAGGCGCTTGCGGCGCTTGGTCTCGACGACGGAGCCGTAGTCGCTCTCGGCGTCGCCGCCGGAAAAGTCGTAGAGGTAGCCGTCCTCGATGAGCTGGGAGAGCACGTCGGTGACGAGGACGCCGAGTGCGACGCCGAGGAGGGTCGTCGCGCACTTGGTCACGTCGTGGAGGAGGGTGAACTCGATGGCGAGGCGGACGGCGATGGCGAATGCGACGACAAACGCGAAATCGCGGAACTCCATGAGGGTGTAGTAGAGGGCGACGCCTTGGACAATGCCGAGGAGGAGAACGTCGCCAAAGGCGTCTGGGGCGTTGGGGTCTTTGGGGACATCTGTGAAGAACTTGTCGAGGGCGATGCGCGTAGCGAGTCCGAATAGCAGGGCAGCGGAGGTGGTGAACATGGACCAAGTAGAGAAACAATGCGACTACTGTATTATAAATCTCGTATACAAACACGACTACACTTTGGTACACTACGAGTCCTCTGCGTCCACGTAGTTGGCCATTGGATCCTCCGCTTGTCGACGGCTCATCCGATAAGCCTCTGTGTCCATGTCAGACTATAGGGCTCGTCTACACGCAAACGGGACGTACCAAGTTCCTCCTCCGTCACATCGTGGCTGCTGATTTCTAGCCCCTTCTTTTTCTTGTTGAATCGGTCTTCGTCGTCGCCTCCCCGTGCTTTCCGCTTCCTCTCTTCATTCAAAGCCTCCGTCAACCGATCCTTGTCGAGCGCGACATCGCCTTCTCCTACACGCTTTTTCGAATAGTTTTGCTCTATTCGCCCTCTCGACTCCTCATTTGCTGAAGGGTCGGATGTTGGATTCGAGGATGAAGCAAGAAGGGCTTGCGCTGTTGATGCGAATGCAGCTTCCTTACCAGCCTGACCAGCGCAGTATGAGATGTGAACACTCGAATGGCAGCATGCATAACCCCAAGCGCCACTAGATACATCGTACCACGATCCCCAAACCGAGGTGTGATTGTTGAGGTAGACTGGAGAAAAAGTCAGCGATCAGCACCATCTAGGAACGTACGACTCACCATCTTCGGGGTATTTTGACCGTGCCTTGACACGCTCCTTGCCTTTGATGATCTGACCCGTTCGAGAGTACTCGACGTAATTTTCTGTTTGCCCATTCATGATTTCCCTTGGAGCATTTTCGAGGTATTGCTCTCCTCCGTACTTTGCAAGGATCGAGTCTTTGGTCACCTCCTTCACTTTTTCCTTCCTGTCTTTGTAATCCTCGTGCAAGAACTGGCCTTGGGTCGGACCCGCGTTCAAGTGAATATCACTGCCCCGTTGCGAGGCATGCCAGGCAAATAGCTGAAGTTGTTGGACTTCCGGTGCTTCACCAGAGTAACGGAAGAAGTTCTCTCCTGCAAATTTAGCCTAGAATTAGGTTGATCAGCCAGCTGTTAGGGAAAGAGAAAATGACATACATCCTCGGGTGCAACATTCCTTAAAGGAGCATCACGCATCGAACGCGTCTTGGGATCATAGTACGCGCTTTCAGGATCCAAATTGATGAGATATTTGGCGGTATCTTCTCGTATACGCAGATTTCGAACTGTAATGCGCGTTTTTGTATCCAGCTTCTGGCCAACTGCGTCGGCTGCATCTGCGTATTTGTCGTCGTCTGCATCCTCCTCGTCACTGGAGCCAAAGTCGGGATCTGCAGCTTTCTTCTCCTTTCCTGCCTTGGCTACCTTCCGAACGGCAGCCAAGTCGGTCGTAGTCTGATTATCGATCTCCTCTTCACGCAACTTCTTTCGAGCAGCCTCGATAGCCTCGTATTCGTCGTAAATTCGCTTATGCTCTGAGGGATCGTATCCGTTCCACCGATCCCGCTTTGCGTCGTAACCGGTTGCGACGTCCTGTATGATTTCATCTGCCTGAATGTCCTTGTTGGTGAACTTGGCGCCTTTTTTCCGCGGACGCTCCAGACAATCCTGCTTCTTGTGTGTCATAGCCCCACAGTTTTCGCATGCGCCTTTGCGGTACTTTTTAGCTGCAGGACCGGCTCGCGCACCACGGTCATACCAGCTATCGAGTTTGTCGGAGGGGTGCTCGTCCGTAGGCCGACGCTGATGACTTAGTGAGGGCGCACCGGTGTCGAGATACCACGGTGCTTGGGAGATATATTCTAAAACAAAGTGAGCGGTCGAACAAAGCAGAGACAGGGTGGAAGACGCACGTGGAATGTGAGGGTTGATAGGCTTTCCTTCCTCATCGAGTGCAGCAGGAGCGGTACCGGCTTTACGGGCGGCATCAAGGTCTTTCTGACGGCGAAACTCCTCACGAGAAAGCTTTCCGATAGCTGTCCAATTGCTTTGAGTGTATCCCGAGCGACAGTGAAGCGGACGTACCAGACGAAGCCATTGAATGATGGCTTACTAAGGAAGGTTTCGATAGTATGGCACGTGACTTGACTGTTCTTTGACAATGACCGACTCGGATTCTGCAGACGAGCAGAACGAGGTCCTCCAATCTCTGATAGAGCCAGAAGTGTCCATATCTGCGCTTGTTCAAGACACCCTTTCTCAAGTTCAAACAGAATTCACAACATGGAATTTGGCTCACTGTCGCGAAGCTTTGACCTCCCTGACCGCCCCAACTACTTGGCGGTCGTGTCTGCATCCCGACTTTCGTTCGCCAAGTTTGGCTTTGATGCCACTTACTTTCAACCCATCCCTTAATGTCGGACCCGCCGTAGAACCGGAAGAAACCTCCACACTCCTGTCTATACAAGTGTATTCACCGGAAGGAACAGTCGTGGAAACCCCATCAACAAAATTAGAGGTTATTTACTTCACACCATCTCTGGAACCATATGCGCCATATGAATCTTGCTCCCCGTTACACCGCAATGTATTCAGAGGTGATGACAGCGACAATATGGCTTTCATTCCATATGCGGATCACGATACATTCGATCAAACCGCGCATACGCGTCTCTACGAGACTTTCTCGTGGCAAGATGCCTATGATCCAGACTGTGAGTTTCTTGCGCTTTCCGTCTTTGTTCGACATGATAACATATAACACAGCTTTGCAGTAGAGGTGGTCGTGCTCGAGGCGGTATATAGACTCCAAATTCAACACGCGCTTTCCTGTGATGAAATCGAAGACTGTAATGTCTTGCCACTCAAGTTACGCTCGCAATCTGGAAAGCCCGGTGTGCTTTCGACTCTTGGGAGACGGTGCGTGCATTGGCACCCCCTTCGGGCGTTGTGCTCAACTCTTGTAAAGCGATCGCTTGGAGTGGTCCGGAAACACGATGCCGACATCCTTTACCTTTCCGTCCTCAAGGCGGATGGAAGGATCTGATTTCCACAATCGCCTCAAGACGTTGAATGCACTATTTTGCCCAAATTTAAGTTGTATAGAGCCGCTCTGTAGTGTTCATGGTGTGCAGCACTGTTTAATCTTACTTCCACACATTTCACCGATCACAGGTTACACACAGCCGAGCCCAATTCGTGGCCTGTAAGGTTGCAGCCTCCATTGTCGCGCATTCTCGACGAGGTAACGAGCCCTTGTGGAAACCAATGCTTCATCATCAATAAGATGGAGGTTGGTCGTTTTCTTCTTCCATATAGGGCACTTGTGCTATAGTTATGTTGATCTAGGAAACGCCTTCCTGGGATAAAGCCGACCTTGATATATTCAAAGCTATTACTGAGATTTCACCCGATGTGACTCCTTGTGTTCTTGCGGAGTTGTGTCTTAAACCTTGTAACGAGGTGGCCCCCTTACTCTGAGCACTGCCCTCGAATTGATGTGAAGCTAGATACTTTACTACAGCAAGTTACTATACCCCAGCAACTCAAACCAAACACCACCTGTGGATATCAAAAACCAACGCCGTATGCTCAAATTTAATGGTACTTGTCGATCCCCCATTCGTTCTTACGTGTCTTAGCCTTCAACTTTAGACAACAAGCCAACGCATTTCACACCGTATGTCCTACGCAGTTTGCCTCCCTCCTTGCTTATGGCCTCGTGTCAGCAACGATCCCTGCAACCACGCCGGTCCTTGTAACAGCTCTTCCAACTGTCCATGTTTCAGAAATCAATCACATTGTCAACGTAACTGCCGTTGCTCTGAGGAGTGTAAGCTACAGCTATCATGGTTGTCTGCACAGAACCATAAGTTTTTCATAGGCAATCGCCGATGGCAAGGTTGTCGTTGCTCGAGGAATAGATCGGGGTGGAGCTGTACGACGAACCGGTGTCCTTGCGTTGAAGCTCTCCGGGAGTGCGATCCGGAACTATGCCTAAACTGTAGTTGTATGTGAGTGCTACCAGATTAGTAGTGTGTCCGTTGTACCAATTGATCATCTTTCAGGGGTAAGTTTATACGTTTTAACTGCCACCTCAATTTTTCCTTAAGCTCCTAGCCGACGACACCTTGTGCCGCAACTCACAAATCCAACGAGGTGCTCGCATAGTTCGTGGGTTTCAAAGGGTGAACGCCAATTATACTCACGCACAGCAGGAACTAGAAATCAAAAGGAGTAACTGGGGATTAGGAGCCTTCTTGGCTGAACCGGCAACAGCAGGCGACTTGATAGCAGGTATGTATTTTCCTTCTAGGGAGCTCAATGATCACGTCGTTCGTTGACAGAGTATGTCGGGGAGTTAATTTATGAGCCTACAGTTGAAAGTCGAGCGTGAGCGTCATTCATTGGATCCATTCAAATCATTTCCATTTTTCACATCCAGAGAGCTTGCTACACATCGCAACCGATGCTATGTGTTTGACCTGAACAATACATTTTCTTTGGATTCGACCTATGTTGGCAACATCTCTAGGTTTATTGATCACTCTGGACCGGAACAGAGCGGACGGGTAAACAGCCATGCTCAGAGTATATCTGTCCCTGATATTTTTTACTCAAAGCTGATTGTCACCCTAGTTCGGCTAGTCAATGGGGATCATCGTATCGGCATCTTCGCGAGTGAGTACCTCATGGTATAGGCACTTGATTGTCAATTTAAGGCTCGTTTGCAGCTCGAGACGCGGAAACAAGTTCGCAGGTCCTGATGAACTACGGCCCAATGTTCTTTATTGAATAAGATTGTGGGTTGTCCCGTCATATTGGCATACACATCTCCATAGACCTATCAGTACCAAGGCCACTACATCAACGCCGTTTCATTAAATTTAATCTCGTTATCGTGGTGTGATGAGCATCCCTAACTGCACAAGTTCGTCTCATCAGAAACCAAGTTCAGGTCTCACGCAGACTTGGCGATGCCAGAATCAGGCCCGCAATGGCAGTGGGGAATGAATATTTGCCATCCGACTCATAGCCACAGTTGGCGGGCACCCCCTTACCAGAGGGCACCCGTTTTGGTTGCCTTCCACCGTGAGCCACGAACGCTTGGGCGGTTGTTCAGGTGGGTCTACCAACGCTGCTTTTGTCACGTCAGCCGGTTGGAACTACTATCTACGACCGATTATGGTCAAGTTAATTACGATCACTTGGAGAGACTAAGTTGCGGGTGGGGATGTTAAAGCGGGCAGCGTCGCCTGTAAGTCTTCTCACGTTCAATTCCTTCGTTCTGTTTCATCTCCACAAGTACATCGTTGGCGAGGCTACTACCTGTGCTCCTCCGTGAATAAGTATACCAAACGAATGGGCTTGCAGTGTCATGTCATGAAGTAATCCGTCGTCTGGAAAACGATCACCTGGCAACCGTGGTACCTTTCTATCTATCTCTTATTTTCCACCTTTTTCCAACCGCTCTCGTCTACGCTGTTCTGGATCAGTGCAATTTAGACATAATCTGTCTCTCGTTACAACGTCTCTTTGGCTTCATCTGATTGTGGGCTTTCCACCAAGTTATTCATTCGAAACGTGGATCAAGAATGATTAATGTTTGTTAACTTTTTGTGACTCAGAGCATCACCAGAGACCATCAAATCCGCATTCGTGTGGTGGACCCTAGACGTGCAGTCACGGTCTTCGTTGACGAAACGCAATTCCATTCGGAAGATTTTCCAGCCCTTAATCCCGCCTCCAACTTTCGACTCTCGCTTGTTACAACGTTTCCTCAAAGTATCAATCTTGCATCAGTATGGCTGGAAAAAAAATCTGCACGCGATTTTTTTTTTGCTTACGACTCGAGCTGGGTTCGGCACTCGTGATCTTCAGCTTCCTTCGGCACCTACTGGGAGGATGGCCTGTTGTTGTAATTTTGCCGCAAAAACACCGCACCCCGACGGTGCGGTGGGACCTCACCCGTACGCAATCAGGTTCAATTCAACGCCTCGTGGATTTACTGATGGTGGCCGGACTTTTCGAAATGGAAAAACGGGTGTGGGGAAAACGGCACATCACGGCGCTCGAACCTAACACTAACTTGGCTGCCGCCATCCTAGGATCTTGCTTAAAAGGCTGCGTCTACCTGATCTCATTCCTCACCTTTTACCTCGTTGACGTCGTCACCGCCCGTGCGCGCGACCTCAACACGTCTAGCAACGCTTTTCAATATTCGTAGTCATCCTTTCTCGTTCACAGGTCGCAACAGACCTGGTACTTCCCTTGAAATTGTTCACTTAGAGATTATTATCCCTCGGTTTGGGCGGACCTATGCTGCGTTCTCCCCACAGCCCCATCCACAGGAGCGGAAGGTTGCTGTGCGGCAATTTCAGCGGGAGGACCCAAACCGTCAATCGGTGCGTCAGAGCATTTATAAAAGGCAACACTTTCTTATGACTCCATCACCACGTCAGTTCGTCGGAATACCTCCCTGACCCCCAGCATTTCCAACCAAGTAGCGTTGGCGAGCACAATTCTTTCCCCAACCCGTATGTTTGTTGAATCGGGTGCTTTTCCATCGCTGATGTATCCCCTCAGGACCTCCATGATGCCGGTGGTGGCCTATAACACAAACTTCCTAGTGTCCCACCCCATGGATCCGGTCGTTTCTGTAAGTTTCCTCGCTGTTCAACGTACGCGGTTCACTCATGGTCCAATGCAACTTGCAGGGAATGTGCCTTAACCAACCTCCTATGCACGCTTTGCACCCACATGAATTCGTAGACCATCATTTTGTAGCCGACAGCGGGCTGGCGGCTAACGTCCACGATCCATTCGTGCCTGTGCCCCAATTCTTTGACGTCCCCTCTGATTTCGGGGGGGCGTTCCACAGCCCACCAGTTGTGGCGCATCCACCAGCGCCTCCTCCTGCCCCAGCTGCGTCTATTTTAGCGAATCCGGGATTCCAATACCACCATTGCCTGTGGCTAGGTGGCCCACAGTGCGACGGCTTCGCTCCGGGTAAAAACCGTGAGATGGCCGAGCACCTGCGGGTGTATCATCATTTTGTTGGCCACGAGCGGGACGTGGTTTCTTGTCAGTGGCAAGGATGCGGTCAGGTCATGCAGCGCATGAACGTGGCGCGTCACATTGTTTCGAGGCATCTCCAGGCAGCAGCAAACTGCCGCTTTTGCGGAAGGCGGTTTTGCCGGCCCGACGTGGTCGCTCGGCACGAAAGAACTTGCACCGTCGTTCCCTCGATCTGAAGCGGTTATGGATACACCGTGGGTCTAGAGCTGGCCAATGCGCCATGCAATCCCGCGGTTGTTCCGTAACGACTATCTAACTGGATTCTGTTTTGTTGGCATCGTTCACTCGCACGCGTTCTCGATTGTAATATTTAGTGGCATCTCATCGACTCAAGCACAGCTGGCATTTCACGTATATTATGTGCTATTCACGTATGGAAACCGTTGAATATAGGTCTGTTATTATGTACTGTTGCTCGAAATCTCTGAAGCGCGTTCCAGTCATCACGTTCCTCTTATCGCTTTCACTGAGTCAAGCCTTGTGTTCCTCCGGAACAAATCGTTAACGATCTGGCTTGCAAAGGAAACGTGTGTGGACTCTAACGGAATCATGCTATCAAACCCAGCCGCAGGAATAGATAAGTTCCTTCCGCGAGATAAGAATCCACTCGACAAAAACCTCGGGACTGGATGCCTCTCGGCAATGTGTGTGGATGAGCGCGATTTTCCTGCAAGCGAGCTGCGCCCGATCGCCCTAGTGAACGTGTTGACACAGCCAGTAGCTCAGGGATGGCTCCCGTGAACATTATTTCATCGAGCGTATTCGTAGATAGTTGCATAACGACTGGGTTTTACATCATAAAGTTGTGACGGGACGCATAGCATTCGAGGCTCGATGCGCTAGCGGGGGGCAGTGCTCTTCGAACCCCGGATGGATACCATGGGTAGTTTCTCGAACGCAAAGGGGCACCTAATGATGTGCGCGTTGCACAGGCGGCAGTGGGTTCGCCAACAGGATCGGAAGGATCTCCAACTTGTCCTTGTCCCACTAAGCACGCCATGTCATATCATAAAGAAGCCGAGCACGCCAGGCATGACATACCACATTTTCCTTGTAAAAGACGTCATTCTCAATAAGCCTGTGTGCAGCCTCCAAACTCTCTGCCTCAAGGACCATACAGGATCCAAAGAACTTTCGGTGAGCGGGGACTGCGTCGGCGGAGTCAGAGGTCAGGACAACACCACCCGCACCTGTGTTTCCATCAAGAACGATCAGACGGTTTTTTCTCTCGTAAATACGCCACCTATGCTTACGAATGGTCCCCTTGTCGGTCAGCTGGTTCGCATTGTCGATGTGGCTCTGTCGCACAGTGCGCCGCCGCTCTTGAGCGCCGGCGTCCGTTTGGTAGGGTGCCCAAATGACGAACGTGGTCAAGGCGTGGTCTGTCGCCATGGTTTTCAGGGAGGAGTGAAGAGTTACACCAAAGAAAATCTGGGAATCATATCCATTATGAACCGAGCAAGTGATCGGGCAGTGAGCCAGAGCCACAGAGACATCCCAAAGTGGAAGTTCTCATACTAACGGCCCGAGCGGTCATCATCACCGTCCGTGTACACCAACTCAATGGTTGCTTTGCCGACTCAATACCAGCCACCCGCGGACCCAGCTGGACCAAGCTGAGGCGTTCGGCCAAGCACTTTATGAACGCCGCAAGTTCGTCAAGCAAGGCGTCCAAGCGGCACATCTCACGCTCAGTATTGGCTCGGATCTCGTCCCCGCCTCGCACAGAAATGGCGAGCGGGTTAATTACCCCCGAGTGTATGAATGCTGCGGAGAAAAGTTCGGTGGTTCCCTTCTTCTATACGAATCTATCGTCAGCAAACTGGCTAGCAAGATCTATATATGGAGCGTTGTAGTATAATCCCGATCAGTTCAACTCTCGGTGTGGTCACTCGGATGAGAAGTTCTTGATCCTGATGAAACTCCAAGACAGAGTGGCCATTGGCGACGTTGGATCCTGAACATTGATTTGATTGGGATCTGTGTTCGAGTAAGCAAGAACTACTAATCCTTTAACCTGGCCAAATCAAAATAGATGCTAAGCGCAGAACGTTCAGTTCGAATCATGTGTGGCACCGGAATAAGCTCCGTGCACATTTCTGGGCGTGATTTTTGGCCAGTTTTCGAAAACCAAGTTCAATGATCCAAAACACTACGACCTGAAGGAATCGGGCACTGGAGCTCTAGCCACCGGTGGGCAGCATGGCCACACAATTCGCTTGCCGTCTGCATCCATTCCCTAAAAATGCATTGTGATGATCGCCAGACTCGGGTTGGCCGTGCAATCCCCTGGTGAGTGATGCCGATGCAAACGCGTCGCAAGTGTCACCGAGCGACACGGTCGTGCCCTCAGGGAGCACAAGACCTGGCACGGCGTGTCATCAAAACGTGTTCCTTGGCAGCTTTCTTATCCACGAGTGACCAAATTTTTGATCCCATTGTTGCAGTTGGTCCTGGCCATCTCGGTGATCGTGCTTGCATCATGCTTGATGGGCTGGCGCCAGTCGGGTTTTGAGCGCTGATCAATTAGGAAATCCCGACAGATACAGGCCGCCACATCAAACTCAGCTTGACGTGTTGCCGCCCGGCGTGGGCACTCGTACTTGTGCTTTTTCAGCACCGTGGCTCGTGTGTCGCCGCTCGGAGCGTTGTCATAAGCTCGAGGTAGATCCGGTATGATGACCAGGCACCGAGTGATGTCCGCAGTCTTGCTGTACATCCCCGGCGTAATAAGTAGCGCCACTGATACGCATGGTGTACTTCCTAGCTTCCAAAAGGAGCGGCATGAATGTATGCATATTCTTTCCGAGTAGTCCAGTAGCACGCTGGTGATCCCATCACATCCCCTCAGCCTCGAAGCCCTTTGTCCTGAATCCAGAACAAAGACGGCGGGAAACTAGTTGGTCAGTAACGTATCTCGGCACGGAGAAGTCACCGTAGACGGGTGACGAATGGTGCCCCCCACCTGTATGCCGCATCGACTGTTTCCCCCGGTCCCAGTAGCACTCGATACGTTCTGGTCTCAGATTGACAGCCAAATTTATTCCATTCAAAACCAAGAAAGATATCATCTGATCATCTGATCGTACACTCGTCAACCGGCACAGGTGGGAGAGGAGCTGCCAACAAAATCGGAAGAATCCGCAGCTCTTTCTTGTCCCACTAGCCGTCAGTGAGCGAACAAGCACGCGCCCGACCAAAAGACAATACTTGCCACGCCAGTAGTGTAATAAATGTCGCTTTCGATAATCTTGCGGGCGGCGTCCAGGCTCTCCGCCTCGATGATGATGCAAGAACCAAAGTACCTGCGATCACCGGGGGCCGCGTTGATCGACTCCTCCGAGGTCACAACGCCCCCACCCGCACCTATTCCGTGTGCACACCATCAGATGACAATGCATTGGTGCTAACGGCGCCATTCGGTACTTACGGATGGTCCCGTCCTTGATTAACTTGTGTATGCCCTCAAAATGCGCCGGTTGCACCGCACGCCGTCTCGCGGGAGCATCTGCATCTGTGTGGTCCGGGGCCCATACAGCGTACTTGTTCAATTCGGGACCGTTACCCATGGCTCACGACGATGCGAAGTAAAGGGTGAGTGAAGGGAGGTGAGAAGAAGACCTAGGTTGCGCCCCGTTCGCAACCGAAGAGTAGATGATTGGGCAATAAGACGGTCAGGTGACAATGACAGACGGCCGCGCTCAAATCGGAAGTCATCGATAGCTTCTGGGAAGTAGGTACCAGACTTGGTGCCACCACGGCGAGGTTCCTGAAATAAAAATACGGAGACCGGCGCCTCGCCCTTGAGAAATTTGAACAAGTCGCAAAACATGGTGCTAGAGCTGAACACCGTGCCACCGTCTAGCCTCGACGCACCTGAGGTACTTACATTGTACTGCACAGGGTGTCCGCAAACTTTGATCCAATACGCTGCGGGTATCCTTCTCAGACATTGGTGGTTCTGAAGGAGCGTACAAGATATGGGCCGTGAAATTCGCCGGGACAGTGACTATCTCCTGTCCAAGTGGCTCAGGAAATTTTAAAGTGCATTCCCTCTGGCACCTGGCTTCACGAGTGGAAAGGACGAATCCTAGCAGTGTGTTGGCGGGTTTAGACCAGGCGAGGACCCACCGTATCAGAGGACCAGTAACTGGTCGTCCGCTTGTAGCGTAGCATAGACAGCAGAGGTCATCTACCACCCGCACACCATCCGGGGTTTCCCTTCTAGCCAGGGTCTGTCCACAGCCACCCCCGCTTCAACAATACCTCCCGAGTCAGCCAAGTCCTGAGTTCCTCAGGCAAGCACACCAACTCGAGACAAGACCCGTACCGGACTATTGGTTACTAGCCATGAGTGGAATAAGAGATTCCGTTGATCGAGCCCAGATCCCATTTGAGACACGCTGCACAGCCGAGTCCAGAACGTTGGCGTCCATTCTTGAGTTTGATCTGCGTGTCGTATGGAATCTTGGTCGAATGATAATTCCGCGGACGCTGAGCGTGAACCTAATGAGAATCAAAGTAACGTGGCATTGAATCATCCACGCCGTTCATGATCCAACCGAGTTCCCCGACACCCTGGACGGCCGAGATCGGCTATCAACACGGAGCGCGCAAGATGCAGGGTGGTGTCAAGGCGATCACTCACACATTGCAAGACGTACCGTCGATGTGGATGCGTTTCCTAGCCACCTGTCAGCGTGAGTTGATTCTCAGCGGGAATAGTGCTTGCCGACCACAGCCACGAGGCTAGCCTCAGATCGCAAGACCATTTACGATCGCGCGTATCTTCGAACCGATATCTGACCGATGCGTATCGCGCAACGTGCGCCTCATTGCGAAAGATACAATGTTCCAACTTAGTCCCGTCTAAAAGTGCAGACGTATCCTGGGAAGATCGAGTGGCTACCCGCTCAAGTCGGACGTAGCCGACGATAACGGTTCCCTCTCCCCACATAGTAGGCGGACAGTATGTGCAGCTGTCGTCAATAGTTTGCTCGCGTCCTCGGAGTATCTGTAGGCGGATGCAGTAACCAAGGTAAGTGATGTACACCTTTCGCGAAACTGTATTGTGAAAAGAATTTTCGTAGATTTGAACCACCCGGGACCACGTACTTGGCAAAGTTCGATCGGGCCACAAGACAAAAGCGAAATGGGCTGCCCGCCCAAGCCGGATGTAGCCGTTGATAACGTTTTCCGGGCGGGCGAAACGTACGGCTGCCGTCGGGCTCGCTAACTTGATGCTCGAGCGAGCGCCCTCGGAGCATGTGTCGTCCTGAAGCACAGATCCTGGAATGTAGAGCGCAGGGTTCCTTCATGAAACGTATAGTTGACTGTTTGTAGACGGAGCACATACTTGGTCACGACAACTTTGGTAAAGTCGTTGATGGAATCAAGCAAGAAAAGATCAAAGCGATCAGTTGGAGAAAACGACTTGCCAGACCCCACCAGGTAATCAAGGAACAAGACTGCTGATAAGCACGATCATTGCTCTCGGAGGCAACAGGTACGTACATGGTGCAGGAAGTTCCGAGACACTGTAAGTGATAAGGCTTACCTACTAGGCTGAACGTTGATAACGTCAAAGACACGAGGCCTGTCAGGAAAGGCATCTGCAACACAGACAACGTCTGTCTGAGTGCGCAGATTCTGGGCGGTGCAGCGCGCCAGCCCACTCGCTTATTTCCGACAAGAGCCATGGCACGCTATGCGCCGTCGCACGTGTCGTGCCTGATCACTGTCGAACGGTCATACCACCAGCATACGCCCGTGTTAGGCTGTGTCAAGTGGGGTGACTCAAGTGCTATCCCGTCCTGAACTCGACACAGGCCTGCTTTGATGGATCCTCTCGCCGAGAAAGATGCGAGGTATGCCTTGGATGGGGGTCAGCAGACATGAATCGGTCGTGTGTATTCGAGGTTGACCCCTTGAAATGAACTGGCGTTCTTAATTGGGCGGTCGTGTTTGTACATGCGACCGTACTCGCGTCAATGAGCGGCCCAGTTATTTAGATAATAAGAAAGGCAGGCTTTCCCGTCGAGCTGCGCATCTTTTTTTTCCTCCATGAGCGATCTACCGTCGTCCC
>JBBPUC010000019.1:0-128476 GCA_038094375.1 Tubosaeta aff. heterosetosa
CTGAGTTTTGGGTTGGGCCTGCCGCTTACGCTTCGCTGTCGGGGAACCCGGAGGGTCTTGCGCAGATTTGCGTGGGGCTGACCGTCGTTTCGGTCTTCCGTTTTCAGTGGAAGGTTTGATTAGCTTCATAGAGAATGATGGTAGGGCAGCCTGGGACCTCTCCATCAATATTCTCTTAAGTACCATGCCTGCATACGCACATTCTGTATTTGGGTGAGTTGCGAACCCTCAGGGAGCCGGTATGTCAGGTATTTCTGTTCGGGCAGTTCCTGTAATAGATACTGTTAGAAAAAGTGGAAATCGAACGTAAAAACGACACCCACAATTTCCGAGAGAATTTTACGATTTTCTTCCATCCTCTCCTTCGGGCCAATCCAACGCGAAAAGGTGTCCCATATAAATGAGCTTGCCGTCTTGAAATGAAACTCAACCACTTGCTTGGGGGTTGGTTCTGCTGCAGTACTACTCTCAGATGCAGAGGGATCTTGCGGCGGTATCATAGTAGGAAAGGGAACGATGGTGGACACCACAAGGTCACCCGTCCAGGCAGGATCTGCTGATGCAGAGACCAAGTCGCACGTGGCAGATCCACGAGGAAATAACCAGCGGTCAGAGGGAGTTTCTCGGAACTCTAGTACAATATCAAAGTCCTTGGGTGCCTGGTATTGGTATTGCTGCGTCACTGTCGGAGACGGGGTACTTGACGAGTCAGTTGCAGGTGGGATCGGTTGTGAGTTAGAAGAAGCGGTGCTCGTCACCAAAGGATTTGCTAATGACTGTATGAGGAGACCAAGAGTCTTCAACTGATCCGGCGTTGCCCGACCAGAAGCAGCCAGCTGTAAGAGATTTGAAAGAGTCGGATTCGACGTTGCTGCGGAATTGACCTGAGTGAGCAGCCCGGCGGGTAGAGGTAAGGCAGACGACAGAGATGAAAAAACTTGATTAGGTTCGGCGGGAGATGGGGAGGGCAAGGGTGACGATGGCTGTGATTGATGAGCTGCTTGTGCCAATGTACCTGTTGGCGTTGACTGATACACAAACGTTGTTGGTTTGGAAGTAGCCACAGGAAGTAAGCGATAGTGTACTTCAAAGATAGTCGTATCTGTAAAGAAATGGGGGCCGATTTGGAGAGTGCATCTGCCGCGATTGTAAATAGTATGCGGGGGTGGCACGACGTCAGGTTGCTTTCCTCCTCTTCCGCGACTTGAAAACTTCGGAAACATTTCACGAAGCCATTTGTCCCTCGCTGCGATGATGATGGTGAGCGATGGTCATGCTCCAACGACTGGTTGGTCTAACATTGTTTCAGTGACTGCAGAATGACGAAGCTGGGAAAGGTCAGGTGCGATCGCGGACAAACCAAATCACTGCTTGCCTGTCCGCAGGTGATTTGAGATCTGAATGCTCGCTGTCGCTGCCATCGACCTCCCAGTCCGGGACATCGCCGACAGGCAGTTTCAGTGCTTGGCTACGAATCATCAGGTGTTTGTTTGGCTCTGTTGTGTGACACCTTGGATCAATCTCTCCTAAGCGTCGCTATCATGAGCACCCGCGTCCGTAAGTCTTTCCGGTGTTTTGTGTACTGTCTGCCGTCCAACGCAATACACAGAGAAAGGAAGTACCGTATTTCGACCGGTTGCCAAAACGCGACCCCGCCCCACCGAGAGCATTTCAACACCTTCGATATCGCAGGTCTCTCATCCCCAGCTTGAAGCACACAGGACCCCGTTTTCAGGAGCTCCGGAGAGTACTCCCGCCGTCGTAAACCCCCAGCCCCCTACGGTGCTTTCTCATCTGCTGCAGGGGCGCATTGACTATGCAGTTCCAGCCGTAATCGTAAATACCGCTAAGCAGGGTGTTCTTAATGTCGTATCTTCTGCACGTCCGGTCGACCCTCGACTTCCTGTCACCGTCGAGGAAACTTCCACGCCCGCAACTCCCTCTCGTGTCGAGGCTGCGATTGTCGAACAAAATCCTCAGCATCCGACTAAACGGAGATCGCGTTCTAGATCGCTAGCTTCCGGCTCTCCAAAGAAATCCAGGAAGGGGCGACGGACCGCAACTCCAGCGTTGGGCGTAGACGCAGACCCTGGCGAGGATTTGGATCCGACTGCTGTCACCATGGCTGCCTTATGTGAAGATACTGGTCAGGGCCGCGTGAGTAGTAAAGCTACCCAAATTCAGGACAATCATCTTGCCTGGAAGAAGTCGAATAAAGATAAAAGGGCTAGGATGCGAACGAGAATGGAGGCTAGGAAATATGGGAGAAATGAGGACAGTGACAATGCACAAGCGAACCGTCGGGAAGGGGAGCCAGAGCAGACCCCAACCGATGCGATGCCTGGGTTATCGTCCCAACAATCAACCTCTGCAAATCTTGACACTGTTGGGGACACCTCTGGGCAAGGATTCGACTATTCTCAAAACGTTTCTACCAGTCGATACAACGTTCAAGTTCGGATCGGTCCTAGCGGAGAGACTATCGTCGATGAGGAATCACTATTTGTCGATCGTACTGCTGAAGAAGATACCACCGAGTACACACATGTTGAGGAGTCCGACGTCACCAAGTTCGTTAATTCTGCTACATACTCAAAGCGCTTTCGTGGATCGCGCTGGAGCGCCCAAGAGACCGAGTCGTTCTACAACGTGAGCTACTTGGTTCTGTGGGTGTGTTTGCTAAGTTTGGACGCTTTCCCAGGCGTTGTCGCAGTTTGGCGAGAACTACGAGCTTATTTCATACGTGTTACCTGGCCGCGATCGTAAAGCATGCAAAAACAAGTTCAAAAGCGAAGACAGGAAAAACCCTCAGCGGATCGATTACTATTTGAAGAATCGCAAACCATATGGTCTGTTTACCTCGTGAAGGTCAACTTCGTACTTACGTCTAGCGTTAGACATGCAAGCCCTATCCAGTATGACCGGGAAAGATTTTAGCGGTCCCACTCCCGAGATACGACCCCCAGTAGTATTGTCGCTGGGAGAGCCAGGAAAAACTTCAGAAAGCGATCAGCCTCCTGCTCTAGGGCTCGACGAAGGTCCATCATCGCCTACTGCTAAGCATGTTGAAGAGGTGGTCGGAGATCTTTCCAGTTTTAATTCTATCATAGGCAAATAACTTTTATTCTGATGACGAATTTCATGGCGTTTGGGAAGCCGGGGTAGCTCAGCTGGGAGAGCAACAGACTGAAGATGTAGATGTTTTCTGGAGGTCCCGTGTTCAATCCACGGTCCTGGCACTTTTTGACCTGTTTTATTCCAAATCTCGCCGAGCGCTAACTGCATTCAATGGTCAGATCCAAAACGGCCTGTAACGGTATCATATCTACCGTGAAGTGCTGATCATCCGGTCCGGACTCCGTGACATTCGGGGAACCTGTTGTCGAAGCCGTAGAAGGAAATCGAAGGCTTCACGTGACAAACGCGTCCCTATTTCAATGCGAGCTGCCGACGTGTTGATACCTGAACACCCCCTCAATAGACATGCCCCCCCGTCGCGCTACCGTACCTGAGGAGAGCGTACCACCGCCCAGCCGGCCATCGAGTCCTCCGACAATGGACGACATCGAGGAGGCAAGTTATCCATCCCATCTTCACCAGCACTGTCCTCACCTCCGCTGCAGACACCGTTCTTTGACAGCGTGGACGAGCTTCAGCAGCAGGCAAGCTCATGTTTCTTGTGCGCCTTACATTACTGACTTTTCCAGGGCATAAACGTACAAGATATCATCAAACTGAAGGTATACCCCACTTATTCTGCCCGATTGGTCTCATGTGCGCTCAGGGGGCGGCAATTCATACCGTATCTGGGGTTGTGATGACAACGCGCAGACAACTCCTTAAAATCAAGGTCATTTCTTTTGAGCCGATGCAAGAGTTGCCCAACTGACTCGTGTCTAGGGTATGTCGGAAGCCAAGGTTGAAAAAATCAAGGTACCGGATTATATGCGCTTTGCGTGATCCTGCTTCATCGTTTCCTTCAATACAGGAAGCCGCTCAGAAGATAGCGGTAACTATCTTTTTCAAGCATCACACGCCTGCTCACCCAGGCACAGGGGTCTTCCTTCGCGACAGGGGTTGAGGTCCAAGATCGTCGGAAGCGTGTCCTGGTGATAAGTACGGGCAGCAAGTCTGTTGATGCCATTCTTGGAGGTGAGGGGCGTGTCTCTCATCATTCTGCTTTGAGTAGGAAGCTCAGTGCTGCCCAATAGGCGGTGTCACATCTCAGTCAATCACAGAAGGTAAGTGCATCCCTATAAATCGACTTTAGTCTCCAGGAATCACGCTCGGGAAAGTGTACGGCGAGTTTCGCACAGGAAAAACTCAGATGGCCCACACTATGTGCGTAATAGCCCAACTTCCGCCTGAAATAGGTGGAGCTGCAGGGAAGGTACGTTACCTATGTCTAGGATAATATCTGATGCAAGCCATTTCGCTAGGTAGCATATATCGACACTGAAGGCAGGGGCGGATAGTTCACCCTCTTACGCTAAGCTCATTGGGGACCCAAGGTACCTTCCGTCCTGATCGCATTCGATCGATTGCGGACCGCTTCGGCGTAGACGGAACTATGGCCTTGGAAAATGTTCTCTACGGTGTGCCGGACCACTGTTTGCTCGACTGTTGCTCCTAATTCACTTAAAGCAAGGGCGTTTAATAGCGAACATCAGGTGTATTTTTAACCAGCTGACCTTGTCCGAGTGTTTATATTGAATGTGCAGATGGAACTTATAAACGAGTGCTCCCTCCGGTTCGCTGAAGATAAGGACTTTCGGCTCTTGGTACGGTTAATTCCTCGCTTTGGTTGGTTGTTTAACCTTCGCTAGATTGTCGACTCTATCATGGCCCTATTTAGGGTCGACTTCTCTGGAAGGGGGGAGTTAAGTGAACGACAACAAAAGGTAGGCATTTGCGCAGCTACACGATGCTGAATACACATATCTATACATCGACACGATAGCTTGCTCAGGTAATATTGCCTGTGCGACGAGGCATCGAAGATTATAGTAATTACGATCTACTAGATGCTCTCCAAGCTCACAAAGTTAGCCGAAGAATACAACGTTGGCCACCCCATTCCCCCTTTTTTTTGCTGACCATACCTTGGATAGATCGCAGTGCTCATTACAAATCAAGTTCAATGTACTATCCTGCTGTCTCTCGACATAGTCGGACTCTGATTTTTCCTAGCCGATCCCGGAGCGACCATGACTTTTGTGGCCGGTGGTGCTCTCAAACCAATCGGGGGCCACATTCTCTCCCATTCTTCAGCCACTCGAATGTTCCTGCGAAAAGGTGCGTTTTCGAAGTCGTGTACGGCGAACGAAGAACGAAGAATTTTTTGGATATATAGGTCGTGCAGAAGAGCGCGTTGCTAAACTGGTCGACAGTCCCGATCGCCCTGAAAGCGAGGCCTCCTATAAACTGGACGAAGGGGGCTGGACAGACGTTTAAAACTTCTACCTTCCGACATCATTTCTTGCTAGTTGTTGTCTTCAATTATTCCGCTAGATGTTAACCGTCACAACGCGGTATTCTCGTGCCTATCGCTCTTACAACCCGGAAGTACATCAATATACTATGTTTCTCCGACTCTGACAGTCCTTGAGCACGTTTCAACGAAATCGACGTGAGTCTTCGTTATCAGTGCCACCCAATTGATCCTGTGTAGTGTTTGACGGCAATCCACTGGGGCGTTCGCTCCGATCAAATTGCACCTGGTACATCAATTACTTAATACAGGTACACCATGTGTTCCCCAAACGAACAAGGCTTTTAGAAAGTGCACGTTCGTCATGTTTTCGTATATAATCCACTGAATGGGGATTTCGTTAGCCCATTTTTCCACGTTAGCATGTTGGCTATCACGAGCGCATTGGTGTTCGTTGGAGTGGTTCGTGCAACTTGCACCTTCCCTATCCTCTACCCCAACCTCAAGCCATGCGTTGACTTGCCATTGCAATACTCTTGCGAAAATACGACGGTTCTCACCAATTCATGTTGCAATATTGTACGTGGTGGGCTTGTGTTGCAAACCCAGTTTTGGGACACATACACTGGCTTCGAGAGTTCTGGGCAACTGCTACCTCAGGGAAGCTGGACCATCCACGGCCTATGGCCAGACAACTGTGATGGGTGAGTATATGTTTCATACACAATTCTTTTGCTGATTAGGTGCAAGTTCGTACGACGAATACTGTGACCTAACAAGGCAATACGATCCCCACCCGTCCCCGAGTACCCTCCCAAACGGCGTCGTCGTTCCCCCTTATAGGGGACCTAGTGTTAGGACGTTCATTGAAGGTTTTGGGCGATTCGACCTGTTGATGTATAGTAAGTGTGTGCGCATGAGTAACAATCGGCGAGTGAAATGCTATTGGCAGTGGACACTTTCTGGATTAGCCAGGGTACACCGAACGATGAATTATGGGCGCATGAGGTCCGTACTCACCTGGACCGCACCGTTAGGATCTGATTGACGAAAGTGCAGTTTTCAAAGCATGCAACGTGCACTTCGACGTTTGATGTTCCCTGCTACGAACCTGGTTACCAGGAACACCAGGACGTGGTCAACTTTTACGAGACTGTGACGAAGGTGTTCCAGAGATATCCAACTTATGACATGCTGGCTGCGTGCGTGCTTCCCTCCCTCGCCCACAATTCTACCAAATTCTTCCGCAGAGCTGGTATTCTCCCGTCTAACTTGACGACATATTCACTTACGCAAATTAGCAAGGCTTTATATGCACAGATCGGTGCAGTTCCATATCTTGGATGCAGTGATAATGGGATGGCTTTGGACGAAGTATGGTACTTCAACCATGTTTTGGGCACGGTGCGTATCCTCAATGGTTGGTGACGTCTGCACCAACCCAACGTTTTACTGTAGGAACAATACGGGACCTTCAAGCCGATCAACTCGACGACTCAGTCGACTTGCAACGAGGATGGTATCTGGTACTATGAACGTACAGCCACATCGGAGCGTCAGCTTGCCTAGGGATTGTTGTGTAACAGTAGTCTGTTGTCATGTGTGGTTTATTTTTGGGTCGGAAGACATGTGACTGACACGACGCGACGCGGTGGACAAATATGTATAAACAATTTCATTGGTCCGGCTATGTGGAAGCGTCATTCGGGATTGGCTTGCCTTCGTTCTTACCACTATCTGCGACCTCGGGTATGGTAATTCGACTTGAATTAAATACTGCCCGTGAAGAACCAAGCGCTCGGAGGGCTCTACAAGACATTTCGCAAGCAGTAGCCAAGTGCAAGAAGATTATAGTGGTCACTGGGGCCGGCATCTCGTGTTCGTGCGGGATACCAGTAAGCTTCACTATGCACCTTCCATGTTCACAAAATTTAAGCCCCGTCAGGATTTTCGCTCGTCCGATGGGTTGTACGCGCTCGTCAAGGAACAGTACCCCGACGTTGTTTTGAAGGGTCGCGACCTCTTTGACGCGTCGTTGTTCCGGGACAAGACGTCGACGGCCGTGTTCTATACCTTCATCTCCCAGCTAAAGCGACTCATTGACTCTGCCAACCCAACACCAACACACCGTTTCATTCAAACTTTGGACAATAAGCGTAAGCTCCTGCGTTCCTATACTCAGAATATCGATGGTTTCGAGGAAAGGGTTGGACTCCGTGGTAGCTCGAGCCAGGAGAACGCGTCCAGAAAAGGAAAGTCGAAACTGAGAGGAGAAATTCGGAATGTCCAATTACATGGAGACATTCACCGCGTCCGGTGCACTGTCTGTTCAGTGGATCTGCCCTGGATAACGGATTATTCGAGCCTGTTCGGCCAGGGAAAGGCTCCGGATTGTCCCGAGTGTAAGTCACGGTGTAAGTCCTCACTCGTTACATTGTTTGCGATAGTCCCCCGCTAACTGTTGCGTTTTCTTCAGCGGAAGCTCGCCTGGCTCGGTCAGCTCGGCCTCTCAGGGTTGGTACTCTTCGTCCGGCCATTGTGTTATATGATGAAGTGCATCCGCTCGGTGACGACATCGGATTCATCCAAGCCCGGGACATTGCGCGGAAGCCTGATATGCTAATCATCATGGGCACATCTCTGAAGGTGCATGGGCTAAAGAAGCTTGTAAAGGAGTTCGCAAAAGCCGTCCATGCTTCGAAGCCATCCACTACGGGCACTCAGAGCTCAACCAAGCATTGGCAGGGAAAAGTGGTTTTCGTTAACAAGACTCCACCAGGAAGCGAATGGGACGATGTGATCGATTACCATGTGTCTGGGGAAACCGACTGTTGGGTGGAAAAGGTTATGAAGGAGTGGAAGAAAGCGCGGCCCTCAGATTGGGAGGTTCAACAGACCCTAGATGCCGACGGCGTGTTCAAGGCTGTAAAGGAATCGGGAGCCGCGGCCGCACAGAAAAAGCGTGAGTTCCTGATTGCAACCATTGGGATACCTTGCTCATTGTGTTACAGCGCTATGCAGACGAAAATCATTCGTTGATAATTCTTGCCAAGACGAGACCGTGTGCTTGCCTACATTCAAACTACCATCAAGCGCACCGTCGTCACCTAAACGACGGCAATCGGGCTGCCACTATTCCGATATCGAGTCAAGTCCACGGAAAAGAAGGGAGGTGTTGAATAGATGCTCAGAGGGGGATATGCCCGAAAGACGTCTACTGTTTCTGGACACGACGAATGCCACCCCGCAACTTAACGCACCAAAGATTCAACCACAGGCCTCTAGGACGTCTGGCCGTCAGCCAAGGGTTCGAAAAACATCGGGCAAGACACTCAGGACGAAGCGACCGGTTGGAGCAACGGTGTACGTGGAGATCAAGAAAACATCGTGACTTGCAAACAAACAGGACATTGTCATAGATAATCATTGTATTCTTAGTACATCACTGTATAATGTGCTCAACACTTGTCCCCACGCTCATGCCAAGCTGGTCTGCAACGTCTCGGTCCTAAGAATTCTCGTATGTACGGGATGCAAAGTTACACTAACGCTAAACAAATAACTACAAGACAACAATTCTAAAGTACCTGCTGGTGAAACCGCGCTCATTCACTAATCAGCTCGGATACACTCCAATCCTCGAAGGAACCGTCTGGTAAATATCGTCGAATAATCAAGGGAATTTTTCGTTGCGAAAGCTCCTTTATGGCGATTTGCAAAGCATCGGTTTCGCCATCCAGGGGAACGAGGACGGGAGCATTCATACTTTCCGAGCCATGGCTTGTGAGCGTGTGCTGACCGCGGTCGAGCGCTGAGACACACCTAATCTGCAATGCCCGCGTTCCCAGTATTCGTGCCCTCTCGTACTTGGTCAGGTAGGGTGTAGTCACTCTAACCTTATTTGGTTGTCTTTCGCCCTGCAAACCAGACGGAGCTGGCTGCTGAGGCAATTGCTCGTCGCCGTTCGCCATCTCTTGGTCATGTTCGGCACCATTGACACCATTAGGATGGGAGACTTCGCCATTGGCATCTTCACCCTGCTCTTCGCCATGTTCACCCTCGGGTAAGTCGTTCGCTAAGAGATCGTATGTCTCATCCTGTCTCCGTTATAAACGCGTAGACCATGTTCATGAGTCGTGGCACGCACGAAACCGCCGTCACCGAAACTAGATAAGGTATCAACGGTATTCCTTTAGAAATCGAGAGGGTACGCACCCCGGACCATCGTAGTCGTAGTCATCTCCACCCCCGCCGCCGTAGCCATCGTCAGACATGTGTGTATGCCGTAGCTGGCAAAAGTCTTGAAGAAGAGTGGGCAGTTACGTAATCTACACCACTCTTCTTAGATGTGTTGCAAGCTGTCGGCCTCCTCCGCCGAATCCGATGTGGCACGCCTGTCGTGTTAGATTGACCACCAGGATATGGATCTTGAATTATCGTCGGAATGGGTCGATAATTCATGTCGGAGCCACTTCAGTATCCTGGCCGCGCTCTACTTTTGGTGCTCAACCGTTACCTTTCGCTGCTGGAAGCGTAGCCCCAAACCAGTATGTCGAGAAGTCTATTCTCGAAGAATAGGCTAATAAGACGACCATGGTCTGATTGTTCCTCGATTGTCGGTCTGCCACTCCCGATACCGGGCCCGTAAGTAGCTAGACGATGCCCTTTGGACGGTTGCTAATGTTATCCGGGCAGTGTTTTTGTCTGTAGCCTTTCCCCGTTGTTTTCGCATAGTGCAAGAGAGAAGTGCACAGAAATGTATAGAGTAACTGCCCACCATGCGCATGGCACGGACGGCACCTTTCGCGGAAGATTGATCGCCAACAGATCTCTGGATTGTGTGCCAAAGTAAATGCGACATATCGCTCTTCGGAAAGCCAACTTGAACCAACCACTGCACGCACCCTTACATTTCTACATACATTTCTCCCTTCATCCACTATGTCTCAACAAAGGCTGGGTCGGTCTTGGGGCACTCGCTTTGATTCCCTCACATCCTCAGACTCTCTGTCCTCCAATCCTGAGAGCGTGGTTGCGGGTTCCAACCCCGTCTCGTCCCCACCCCACAGCGTCTCAGCTGACGAAGGTAATGGCACACAGGATACTCATGATAGGATCATCCAGGACACGAGTATCTTCATTGGAAGGTACCCAACGAGCCTCCATTATATCCTAGCCTCATGTCAACTCTGACAGCCTGCCTTCCAACATGGACTATGCCGAGCTGACAGGCTTGTTGTCCGAGCATCTGTCTGAACATCCCCAAGTCAAAGGCATCAAAGTCGTTCGCGATTCCAAGGGCGGTGCCTGTGCATTCATCCAGTGTCAGGTTTGTCATTTCTCTCGCTGCAGCTAACCCGCTGTCTTTCAACCTGCTTCCGATTCAGGATTCTGAGGCGGCCTCCGTCCTCATGCATAACCTTCACGTCGTTGCGCCACAGCCATTCTTAGGTCGATATCTTAGATACGAGCCCGCCCGCGCATTTAGGACTCTACTTGTCTCGTATAGGTGAGTAATTGACCTCCCGCGCCTTATCCCTTAACATATGTGCAAACGATGGCGCATATATGCATGTCATTTCTCCGAGTCAGTCTGACTTGTGTTGCAGGAACCCCAGGCCATACCATCACCAGAGAGAACCTCCCAGGAAAGCGAATTTACCGTCTTCTGAGGACACCAGCTTTGCCCAGTTCCAATTGCCGGACGTTATGAGGATCATCAGGATGCCTGGAAACAGGTAGCTATTTGCGTCGTTTTTGAATTATTTTTTGATGAATCGTTCTAGGCAGTTTACTCTCTTGTATAACTCGAATGCAATGGAGACACCGCTTAGTGGAGGGGCTGACCCCGGCCTTTTACTCGCACCGCTTGTTTACGACCCAGAGGTAATATTTTGGCCTCCGAAACTTGATCAAACTTACTTATTACTCACAGTCTCTGTTGCGGATCGCATCCGTATTCGGTACTGTCGATTATTTTGGCCCATATGTCCATAGAAATGAGGACGGTCAAGCGCCGGGAAACTTTCCACCACCTCACAATGCTCCTCGCTCACCTGGAATGGACCCTGGCTGCTGGAAAGTGAAATGGGCGCATAGAGATGACTGTGTCAGCGCCCTTGTGGTATGTTGACCAGCAGGTGATGCATTTGCGAATTCTGATTTTCTTCACCCCCAACCGAAGACACTTCGCAGAGTCCCTCATCTGACCGTTACGTGGGCTCACCAGTCGAATATAACTCCGCGCGAACAGGGATTTTACAATAATTCACGTCAGTTCATCCAGGCTTCCCATTCTTGGCGTAGTCGTGGAACGGGGCCTGCTTTGCGTTCGGCTTCAAGCTTTTTGCCTGCCAGTCACACGTTCCCTTCTTTTCACACCACTGAAGATGCAATCACTGAACGTCAGTCAGATAAAGTTCTTGAGCCGAGCCCCAGATGGCAACAGAACGCGGCCTGTGTCCCAAACAACGGAAGCATGCATTCTTCTCGTCCATCTCGACCAAGAGCCCTTTCGCTGACACACGATCGCCCTCAGCCGACGGTGTCACTTCCCTCGCGGGAATCCACAGGCCAGCTATCCTTCACCAGCTGGGAATCGACTAATCGTACTCGATGGGCAGAGTGTGAGGGGTCGATAGAATTTAAAGGTAGTCCGAGGTTGGTTGTTTTTTCCTTCTTGGAGTCAGTAACATACTTCATACAGTGTGACTGGGCCCAGTTGCACTTCTTCACCATATCTTGGTCGTCACATCGTGCCTTCGGACGGCGGCTGTCATACCCTACAAGAGGGAAGTAGCCAGGAAGTCAAAGCAGGCATTCCACGTACGCCTGATTCCGGGGCATCTCCTATCACAACAAGGACCCCTGCGTCCCTTATGCTTCGCACACCCGCTACTGCTAGCTATATGGGTGATTTCCAGAGCATGACTTTCGGGGACTACGACAGCCAGGGTTCGCTTCCCCAACTATCGCAAGAGAAACGGGTTGACCTCGCCGTGGATCCTACGACCATCTTCGTTGGTGGGCTAGAAATGGCTGGACCGAACGCTTGGGACGAAGGTAAGGTTAGAGCTTTGTTCTCAAAGTACGGAGGGATAGAGGCAGTCAAAGTTATTCGACCAAGTATGTTTTATTCTCTTGATCCCCACACTCCTTGCGAACATTTCCCTCAGGTAACAAACGTGCTGCGTTTGCGTTTGTCAAGTTTAACAACACAGAATCTCCTGCGAGAGCCATAAAAGCGGAAGTGAGTCTATCTCTACTTGGCCATCCGGGTTTGAATCCGACCGAATTCAACCCCTTAGCACAATCGGATACTTGACGGCCGCTTGATTCGGGTCCAACTACGAGATTGGAATCCAGCCTATCGCTCCTCCTGGCGTCCAGCAGCGAGCAAGCCGCAGCCGCAGCCGCTCGCTACCAATGACTTCTGTGTCGACCCAAGACTGCCTAAAACGAACGTTAGTATTGCTACGGATATGGCATATTTGCAGCTCATGGACCTGCCTGCCCTTCCTGCCTCCACTCCCCCGTGCGGCGAAGCCTGCGACCTGAACGAAGTACAGGATGAAACTGGGGCTTCACCGTCTGAGCTTCCGCTCACTGATAGCCCCGAGTGTGATCTACTCAAGGAAGTTCGTGGAATGGAAAAATCGTTAGACGTCAAACAGGGTGAACCCGTTCTTCCAGATGCTGCGCCTATGTCTTGCCAGACATCTGTGGTGCCAGCCGCAACCTTGCCGGGAACGTACCCAGCACCTGCTATTCAGTACTGGGTTCCAAATTACACGCCCCAGTTTCCGTACCAGATGCCATTTGCGGCCCCGCCGTACCCTGGCTATCCCCTCCCACCACCACCGCCGAGCGGTGGGCCAGATAACAATGGAGCTCCGTTGTATTCCCCTATTCCCCTTGGTCCTGGTGTCTATCCCGTATGTAACTTCCAATAGAGCTATTCTGGCGTGCTAACCGTTCCGTAGACATTCATGCCCTATCCTCCGATTTCTCAGGGTTCCGATCTCAACCAGTCTCCCCCCGTTCATCAGGGAGTTGGGAATAATCCCACTGTACTTCACACCCAGGCGCCTCCCCTGATCCCAACCGGGTTCATCACGGGTGATCAGGGGATGCTTGTTCCAGTCTATCCTCCTGATGCGCTGAACCAATACATGGCCGGAAGCCAAGATCAAGGACAAGCTCCTGCTAACTCCGGATCCGCTGATGGGCAACCCCTAGTCACTTGGCGCCCATATCCTCCAACTCCTATTCGCCCACAGGCAGTCATCTTTCACTCTTACATCAATCCGCCACCGCCTCTTCACCCTCTGAGCGCTCATGCGTGGATACCAGGTCCTCCGTGGCATGGAGTCCCGCCACCACCGCCGCCGGGAAACGGCCATGGAGTGCCTGGCCGGCGGATCACCACTTCGCCAGTTGGAGGCCCAACCTCGATCCCGATGGGCTCGAATCCGGAGCGCAACGTGGTTCCTCGCAGACACTATCGTCGAGACAATCACACTCAGAATCACAAAAATAATTTTGCGCGTGGTCCAGGTGGCCGTTTTAGCAGGCCTTCTTTTGAGGTGGCGCGTCCTCCACCGGAAATGCAGCCACCCCCGATGATCCCGGACGCATCTATCGATAACTGGCAGCGCTGGAATACGGATCAAGGCAATTCTGCGTGAGATCTGGATGTTTACTTGCCATTTCGGTTTGTCGATTCATTTCCTGTCTTCTTTGAAAATATGTTGGACCTTGGACACAAATTTACCCGATATGGGTCGTACATAGCATGGACTTGACTTAGAGCTCCTCTGCCATGTTCTATCTTTCCTTCCAGTCGCTGTATTGGAACCCCGAGCGCTCTTCGCATTGGTGTGTGGAGCGCGAGGGAAATGGAACTGAAATCCGTCAGAATAACGGTGTACGACACAAGCTTCCTTTTTCGTGGGTTGTAGACGGAAGCAGGTATATGAGTGGCCGCGAGGCAAGTGATATGTCTCATGATCTCGCTGCGGAACAGACCCTGCCAGGAGCAGGCGGTCCGAGACATGGCAGGGTTGTTCAATTTGGCCGGCAAGAGATCCGAGTAGGCGACGTCAACTCAAGCTAAGGGCCAACGGAGCTTTTGTCTAAAAGCTGTCCCAACCCTTGTTCATGACGCATTGTCTTTCAACAAGAGACAACGTGGCCGCGGCTATTGTTACATGTCGGCCAAGTCCAATATTATGTGTCAACAAGAAAAGATTCAAGGTGCGGCAATCATTGACTGTCCGAAGCGAGTTGAAACGAAGGAATGATGGTCATCGACAAAAAGGGTACGTGTACGGGTGGAATAAATGACATGAACGAAAAGCGTGATTATACTGATATCGTTCCGTTGCAGGGGTATACGGTTGGGTCTGGAATACGTGGAATGCAATGAAAATCAATGAACGTGTGGCGCATCTATAATGTTCAGCTCAGTGTCAGCTCGACGGGAAGGAAATGGACATACATAGAATCATGAGATACACTTGCCGCAAATGCATACGTAAATTATTATGCCGTGAGACAGTAGGGTCTAGATAGGATTAGGTAGGGGTGTAAAACGTAGGCTTGCGTTGTACACTGAGACAACCGATGAGTCAAACGGTACACGTCAGTCGACAGACGACTCGCCTTTACAAACAAGGAAAGACATACGAGGGGGCTTGCTATGTTCGTTTGTTTCCCGTGGTCCAGGATAAATGCACACTGCCAACACCAGTAATATGGACCTGTGCACGCACGCGACATACCTGCAACGACATTAGTTCCTCTAAAAATGAGACATAGTGAACATACGGTGTCTGCAACCTCTGTTTTCAGAAAGTTGATGTGTAGATCACCGTTCGGCATTCTCGTGATTTGATCCACTTCACCAAAGGACTTGCAAATCGAACAAAGGATTAGGAAAGTGAGTATGCCGATTTGATGGGACGTACTTGGCACCATCTCTGGATCGCATCCAAGCGTTTTGCATCGTTGAGCGCGATACCACTGACGACGAGCTTCCTTTTCCTGGTTTGTCTTGTTGAGCTAGGCAGAGACAAGGAAAGCCGAGGCCCGCCGGACTTGCCAGCGAACAAGACATGTGGATGCGAATCGTTCGGCTCTTCTATGAAGATCTGATTTGGACCTCCTGATTGGTTTGGCCGGGATCTCGAAGTAAACGATAAGCGAGCTATTCCAGTCTTTGGTGACGAGGGAGGCGCGGTTTGTCGGTCCGGAAGATGTGGCGCAGAAGCGGGGTATAGCGGACGCAAGGACGGAGATGATGCGGAACCACTGTCATTTTTGAAAAAGGGATGGGATAGCGTACCCCTAACGTGGGAATTGACACGCAGTGAACCAAAAAGGGACGATGCTTTGGATGGCGGTGTAGATGGCACAGGTGATTCACCGTCCTCGTGGAGTGACACAGATGTCGGAGTAGTGATGGAGGAACAGGTGTTCGATGAGCACATGCTGGGCCGTGATCGGTCGGTGGCAGAGTCGCCGGGACTAATACGGGCATCTGTGTCAGGGATAGACGCGGACGAGAAGTGGCCAAGAACGCTGGGTCGCCACCGCCACGAGGAGCGAGGAGGAGCGGGAGTTTGAAGGGGATGTAGTGTAGAAGATGTTTGGAGACTGGTGCTTCGTGAGTGATAAGAGCTACTTGCACCCGCGGTGAGATCGCTGCGAGATGGGCGGTGGAACACAGGCCGCCTGGAAGGACTGTGGGATACGCTATCCCTCTGAGAGGGTGACACAGAGCGTCTTGGAAGATGGAGGTGTCGCAACGACTGAGGATTGATAAGTCGGATTGTTGATCGGGGACTGGGTTTATCTGGCGGAACAGAATCGTGCGATGGCTATTGATGACACGTTAGATACATGTGATCAGGAAGCCACGATAACAAACCTGATCACGTAGAGAATCGTCTGGCGGACACTCGAACGCGATGTCCTGGTCAACGACCACATAATCATGGATGCTATCAGCGTCATCCGAGCTGTGGCAAAGGGTTGGCATGCTCATGTGGGGGTAAGCAAGGTATGGGTTGCTCTGGGTACCGATTGGATCAACATGGGAAAGGTCAGGGACATCGGTGGCAGTAGATGCTTGGAGTTCGGATAGCCAGCGGGAGAGACGGCTGGAACGGCGGTGAAAGGGGCGTTGTGGGTATATGGCGGAAAAGAGGTCGTCATCGAGGAGGAATGGGACGCGTGAAGACGCGTCTTGTCTGCGGATGGTCATGGTAGAGGAAGGAGAGCCCCCTCTGAAGGGTGCGGCGTCGTCTTAAGGAAGGGATGAGATCAGCAGAGAAGGGAGGAAATGTACATACTAGAAAGGGCGAGGCCGAGACTGAGCGCATTATAAATCGACACGGGCGGGTGAGATGAGCGGGAAGACTTGGAACTGAGATGGGCGAGGTCAACGGACATTTACACGCCAGAAAAAAAGTATGTCGATCTGGAAACAAGAAAATCGTCAAAACTCATGGAACAAAGCAGTCGTGAACGAGGCGAAAAAGAGTCAACATGATCAGGAAAAACGTGGCTGGCCGTTACGACACTTTCCCAGTCTCTCATTTACAAGCAAGTACTACTCGCTCGGCGATGCTCCTGAACAGACCCGCAGACGACGTCGTCTGGTACTTGTGCAGAATCTCGGACGCCTTGAGCTCGATCGCCGTGTCCGTCTCTGCAGCATCCAGCAGCGTCACCAGCTCTGTGTCGACCGGCAGAGCACCCAGAAACGCCAGTCCCTCCCGTCTCGCCATCTCCTCTCCCCCCTTGCTCGAAAACACATTGCTGATCTCCCCACAACATGGACACACGTATCCGCTCATGTTCTCGATCAGCCCCAAGACGGGGAGATTGACCGTACGCGTGAACGAAAGACACTTCATCGCATCGAGCAGGGCTACTGCCTGCGGCGTCGTGACGATGACAGCCGAGAGCCTTTCTTGCACGGGCGCCAGGTGCTCCAGCAGCGATAGATGCTCGTCAGACGTCCCTGAGAATGACACCTCCAGCATTCTGGCTCGACGGTCAACGGAAGGTCACCAACCTGGTGGAGTGTCAATGACGAGATAGTCGAGCTCTCCCCATCGGACGTCGCTCAGAAACTGACGAATCATGGCGTTCTTCTTCGGGCCTCTCCAAACAACGGAGTCGCTCTTCTTCTTGAGCAGGAATCCGACACTCATGCATGCCAACCGCGGATCGCTGCCAAATTGCGCATCCGCATACACGGGAACCCATCCGTCACTGCTTTGATGGACACCATGCCCGTCAAGTCCAAGCATGCGAGGTATGGAAGGGCCAGTCAAGTCGACGTCAAGAATACCCACGCGCGGACGCGAAGAGAGTCCATGGAGAGTGAGCGCGAGTTGAGTAGCGACAGATGACTTTCCAACGCCGCCCTTTCCTGAACAGACGATGATGATGTGCTTGATAGTCCCGAGTCGTCGCGAGACAGGCGTTTCCTGCGACATCGTCGTGCGTACCGAACAGCAGTCGTCATCACACCCCAAATGGACTGATCAAATCACACCAAGTCATCAACATAAACGCCATGCCATTAACTTAACTAACAGCGTGATCCTCGACAGAATATCATCTCCAGACTTCCTCTACCCAAGACCAGCCCTCTCCACCCACCTCGTCTCGACGCCCTCTTTCATCCAACGAACCTCCATGAGCCATGGAGGGAAGACAAAAGGACAACAAACGATGGGAGATGTGAGAAAGGCAGGGAAATGGTCAAATGGGAACGGGGGAAAAGTGCGCGTTTAGTAATGAAGAGGGAGAATGAGACATGTACCAATCACTCATAAAGGTTGGAAAATGAACATGAAATCTGACGGAAAAAGACCAATCTGTATCAATCGATATGGGCGCTAGTGGTGATGAGGCTGTTATGCGAAGAGGGGATTAGGCAGCTGCCAAAGACCTTGGGCGGCGTGAAAGGAAAAAAGCGTCCGTGCTATATATATGTAGTGAGGCAACTATTTCATCAATGGTGGGGGGTCGCGGCTATCCTTGTAAAGCAGAGCGCACCAGAGGTGGTAGAGATACCGGCGCAGGGGTGATTCAGCTTGTCTTGTGAGCATGTGCAAGTGTGATCGAGAACTGTGTCCAACACGGCGCACCATGACTGCTTTCTCCCCAACCCTTCTCACTCGGACTCGCATCCCGCGACCGACCATCCATGAATGATATCCAACAAACGACCGAGGACCCTCTGCAACTTCCCTCCGCCCCCAATCTCGGTCGCACTCGGGGCGTGCCCCGCTCGAATAACAGAAACAACAGAATGTCGCGCGTTTACCAGATATCGCCATCCCTACCACGGGCCGTGCCACGCTGCTGCCCTACCGCACCAGGCGCATTCGCCTGCTGCTGACGAGTGTGCGAACGAAGCCTGTACAAGTCTCAGCACCATGAACACATTAAAAGTGGAATTTTGCGGCACCTACATCCTATCACTTGCGCGATGTTCCTCTTCCTCCTGAACGACCTTGCGCCTACCAGCCGATGCCTTCTGGCTCGCACCAGTGCTGCCATCGTCGGGAGCACCTCGCTGGACACTCCAATCGAAAACATAATCATATTGGAAGCCCTCGCGAACAAAGAGGTCACGGAATAGCTTGCGAAGGTACGAGTAATCAGGTTTGTCATCAAAGCGGAGAGCACGAGTGTAATTGAGGAAGATGCCGAACTCATTGGGGAACCCGCGGCAAAGAAGATCGGTCGGGGTGGTCATCTTCTTCTCCATGATGCGATCGTACTTCTGCTTCTTCGTCGCTGCCTTGAGGCCCTGCCACGGGAGGGCACCGCGAAGGAAATACATAAGGACGTACGCGAGCGACTCCAGGTCATCACGGCGGGCTTGTTCTACACCTAAATGCGTGTTGATCGACGTATAGCGAGCGGTACCCGTCAGATTCTTGTTCTCTCTGTAGGGAATGTGTAGGTGGGTCTTGGGGTCACGGAACTTCTTGGCCAAGCCAAAATCGATGACGTTTACTTGGTTGCCGCGTTTTCCAATGCCCATCAAGAAGTTATCGGGCTTGATGTCACGGTGAATAAAGTTGCGAGAGTGGATGTATTCGATGCGGGAGATCTGCAGCGAAGAAAATGAAATCATAAGTATTTTAAAAAAGTATCAGCAAAGAACAGGCACTACCAGTTGGTCAGCGAGGAGTAGAACGGTCTTGAGACTAAATTTGCGGTTGCAAAAGTTGAACAGATCCTCGAGAGATGGACCGAGGAGATCCAAGACCATTGCGTTGTAGTCACATTCGGTACCGAACCATCTGACGAAGGGAACTCCAACACCGCCTGCAAGGGTCTTGTAGACTTTTGACTCGTACTCGAGCTGGGGGTGCTTGGCCTTGACAGACTCGAGCTTGATGGCAACCTCTTCACCGGAGATGATGTTAATCCCGAGGTAGATGTCACCTGCAGGGTGATCAGCTGCATGGGAGGGGTGAAAGAGCGGCCACGCACCAAAGGAACCAGAGCCGATCTTTTTACCAAGTCGATACTTGCCACCAACTCGAAGGTCAAGTCTGTGTGCGGGAGCGTCTGCCATGGATGGATAGATGTTCACTAAAGGAATGAACAAGAGTAAGAACGGGGGCACAGAAAGAAGGGTAATAGAGGAGAAAGCGGCGTGGTCAATTGGACGCAGCAAGGTGGCTGACGTCTCGAATGCGGTAAGGATACCTCGAACACTTGGACAAGGCCAGAGAGAGAACAAGAAGGATGTGGTCAAGGATTTCGGCGCTCGTTGTGGGCCCCAAACTCAGAGAGCTGGCGTCAACGTGGTGGCCTCGAGGCGAAGCATCGCTGTGTGCTGTGGCGAGGGGAGCGAGAAAAAGGCGGAGGGCTTACCAGAGTATTAGGGAGATGGGAAGGAGATGGAAGAAGGAGAACAAGGAGGAGGAGCAAACGGGAGCGATATAAGAGGAAGAGAAGGAGGAGGAGAACTTTGGGAGAGAACAACACAGGCGCCTCCGTGGGAATAAAAGACAGTGCCGAAAGAATTCGGAGTTTGAAAATAATAATAAGAAAGAATAATAAAAAAATAAAAATAAAACTCGTCTAATGTGACAGTTAGATCGCCAAGGGAATGAACATTCCGAGCTCGGTGTCGTCGTCGAGCGGACTTTGTTTCCTCTCAAACTTCCATGGCCTACGCTAGGCAACACGATCCTTACTACGGCCAGGCGCCTCAGTCTCTCGTTCCAGATTACCCGCCACCAGCACCAATCAACCACACCCAATACGAACACGATACCCAGTGGGACGCAAAGTCTGCCCACTCCTTCCAAAGCAGCGCTCATGGCTCACAGGCCCATCTCAATCCTGAATACAACATGAGCCGTCCGAATCTGCCAAACATGCCCTACGATTACCGCGCTTATCAGGCCAACTATCCTCCCGCTCACTCCCCAATGGTCAGGGAGATGAGCATCGGCTACTCCGTCGCGAGAGAAAAGCTCATGAAACGTCGTTCCATTCGTCAAGTCGAACTTCAGAACGGAAATCTCGTCCTCGACGTGCCCGTACCGAGCCATATCATTCCTAAAACCATGTCCGACGTTGAAGAAACGACGAAGCTAAGGTACACCGCCGCTACATGCGATCCGGACGAGTTTATGCGCAAAAAGTACTCCCTCAGACCGTATCTCTACGGCCGTCGCACCGAACTCTTCATTGTTATGACAATGTACAACGAAGACGAAACTCTCTTTGTGAAAACTATGAACGCGTGCGCCTTGTGTCCATCCTGTAATACCATATTTGATCTGTTTGCAGTGTTATCAAGAACATTGCACATCTTTGCAGCAGAGGCCGTTCCAAAACTTGGGGTGCGGATGGTTGGAAAAAGGTGGTCGTATGCATCGTTTCCGACGGACGCAACAAGATCAACAAGCGTACCTTGCAAGTTCTCACTCTTGTACGATAGTTTCCCGTAACTGTCACTTTTCACTTCACTGAGCTGTTGGACTAGATGGGTTGTTACCAAGAAGGGATTGCCAAGGACTCTGTAGCTGGCAAGGACGTGACGGCACATATTTTTGAGTGTGTGCGGATTGTTCACATTCATCTATCAGTGATTGAGTGTATGCAGGTACACCACAAATGTCGTCGTTACGGAAACAGGTGAAGTTTCCTCTGGCGCCTGCCCAGTCCAGGTCGTCTTTTGCTTGAAGGAACAAAACAAGAAGAAGCTGAACAGTCATCGGTGGTTCTTCAATGCTTTCGGTCCTTTGATCAACCCCAACGGTGCGCAAAAACTATTACCATCCGTTACCCCTTTCTCCTTGAACAGATGGTCTTCCAGTTTGTGTACTCCTGGATGTCGGAACAAAGCCAACTGGAACCTCGATCTATGAGCTCTGGAAATGTAAGCAATGTTTATTTGTTTGCGTCTAGCTGACCCCTTTGCAGGTTTCGATAAGCACTCGAACGTGGGAGGCGCATGTGGGGAGTAGGTCGTCTTATTGGATACTATGTTCATGTCCAACGATAATTCGCTCCCAGAATCTGTGTCGACACTGGCAAGGGTTGCTCGCTGCTACTCATTAGTCCTCTCGCAGCTTCGCAGAACTTTGAGGTGCAGTGTTCCTTCTTGCCAGCATGTTCTCAACTGACGGGCACATCCAGTACAAAATGTCTAACATCCTTGATAAACCGCTTGAAGTATGGCAACAGTTTGCTCGATTTATTTGACCCACTCTAACATTTCTACAGAGCGTCTTCGGTTATATTAGTGTATTGCCGGGTGCTTTCAGTGCATACAGGTACAAAGCCCTTCTGAATGGATCCGATGGTAAGGGGCCTCTTGCCTCGTACTTCAAGGGCGAGGCAATGCACGGCGGAGGCACCAGTAATGCTGGACTTTTTGGTTAGTCCATACTTCAGGCTTCGCTCTTGGTAGTTACTCACATCTGGTCAGAACGCAACATGTATCTCGCTGAAGATCGTATCTTGTGCTTCGAGATTGTGACAAAGAAGCGTGAGGGATGGGTGTAAGTTCGTGGTACCGAGTTTAGGTTGAGACTGAGGTCCTGTAGCCTGAAATACGTGAAAAGTGCAAAGGCGTCCACTGACGTGCCGACAACGGTGACTTGGACGTCAAACTCGATATTCTTCTCTAACCATTCATCAGGTTCCTGAATTCATCTCACAACGGCGTAGATGGCTGAATGGATCGCTTTTTGCTTCCATTCACTCGACCATATTCTTCTACAAGATTTGGACTTCGGGGCAAAATCCTATCCGGATGCTTGTGTTGCAGGTATTTCGCTTTGTGCTACTGATTTCAATGCCACTAAACCCTTCATATTTTGTTCAGATTGAGTTTATATACAACGCTGTTCAGCTTCTTTTCACCTGGACCTCCCTTGCTAACTTTTACCTTGCCTTTTTCTTCGTAAGTTCTCGAGTTTAGCCTTTATTCGGGGGTATTCATCAGTAATCAGTTGGTTTCATCTGCGACGGCACCGGGAGACAACAATGCCTTCAACTTTCTTGCCTCAGGAGTTGGTCAGGTTATATTTGAAGTATTTTTGAAGGTGACCGCGTTGATGTTTGCATTGTCATCTGAAAGTTTACGATTTCTTAAGTTGTATATCGCCCTCCTCTTTGTCACCACAGTATGCTCGCTTGGAAATCGGCCTCAGGTGGGTAGGCTGTATTTTTGCGGTAGCAGGTGGGTAAGACACTGTTGCAGGGATCGAAGTGGATTTATGCACTCGCTATGATACTCTTTGGTTTTTGCAATGTCATCACCTTATGGTGTGCTGGCTATACGGTCTACCTCGCGGTTCCTCATTCCGTTGCCGGCTGGAAAAGTATTGGCCAGTACGTGCAGATTATCTTGTTTTGTATTCCTTACTGAGAGCCATAAAGTCTGATAGCTACTAACCAAGCATTCCGGGAGATTGTGATATCACTGGCGGCAACATATGGCCTCTACCTCATCTCCTCACTTATGCACCTCGAGCCATGGCACATGTTCACTTCATTCATCCAGTACTTGTTCCTCTTACCTAGTTGTGAGCTTGTTTCCAATTGCTGTCCGAGTGGAAATGCTGATCCGACCGTGAAAAGATGTGAACATCCTCAGTAAGTAGTTTTGGGACTAGTTTTGGCTAAAATTAAATTGCCTCTAAAGTGATGTATGCAATGTGTAACTTGCACGATGTCACATGGTACGACTTTCCTTCTTTTGGCTGCTCAGCGGGCGCTCACGCCTTGCAGGGGCACCAAGGGTGACAATACTGCTGCAAAGGATCTAGGTGGCGCCAAGAAGATCAAAGGTGATGGTGGCAAACTGATGATGGAGGTCGAAATCCCCACCGCTCGTGAAGATGTAGATCAATTGTGGGCCGCTTCACGTGCTGCACTCAAAGTCAAACCACCAGAGGCCAAAGAACACCGTGACGCGGCAACCAAACAGGCTGACCATGATCGCAGCAGTCGTACGAATGTGGTTCTTACCTGGGTTGCCACCAACATGTAAGTATTGTCCCTTTCGCATAGCCCCTCTAATGGTTGGCAATTAATCAGGGTTATGATTCTGATATTTACGTCCTCCGCCTTTCTAAATTGGGTGAATCAGCATGTAGAAAACACGCAATCGTCCAATTTCAACCCATATCTTAGCTTCCTTTTCTTCGCTCTGTAAGTTCAGGGATGACCCCTACGGCCAAACCGTTGACCTTGTTTCATTCATCTCACACAGTGCTGGACTGTCCGCAATCCGATTCCTTGGTTCCTTGCTGTACCTGATCTTCAGATTCTTCGGATTCTGAAGGTTCGTGCCCTAGGACCAATTTCCGTCCTTGATTTGTACCACATAGCCCAGGCACAGAACTCGCACCATCCTTGATAAATTTCGAGTCCTTCGTTCTACCCGCAGCGGCAATATATTCTCTGATGCTGCGCGCCATGTACCTTTATTCTTTGGAGCTGGTTTCATTCTCGGTTTGATGTAATGTTCTTCCGTGGCTGTAGATAAGGAAGATACCGTATTGGAATTGTTCCTACATGTTGTGGTACTCCGATTTGGAAGAGCAACTTGATGTTGTTCACAAGCAGATCTCAAACACATGTTTTGAGCATCATGTCTGGTCTCACCCCGACTTGACTGACATCGCCTGAAGGTGAATTTGCTGCTTGGCAACTGCGGTGCAACGTTGACACTAGCACGAGGCCATGACAAGAGCAGGAAAGCATGCTGCTGCTGTGACATGTTTCTTACAGCTTGACCTTGGCCTAAGTCGCGTGCAGTGATAGGTTCCAACGCTCTAACAACCACATAGGCAAACCCGCGGGGTGCATGCGGATCCCCTTTGGGAAGGAGAAATTGTAGTATAAATGACTGTCGTTAGAAGTAGTGCAAAAGGGGGTCATACTAACAGGCGTAGTGTAGTGAGCTGGCAACTGGCCTCGGCACGATGGAGTTCAATAACATCACCTAGCGGTGCTTCACATCAAATGCTGAGTGCATTACATCCATATCTAAATTGTGTATAGCATACGTTTCAGGTCCATCTAATGGCATCTGAAGTCCCTAGCCAGAACGGTTTGAGAATCGAGGGAAGATCAACAGCTATCGGCTTTGCATTTTCATCAAACCGTACCCCGTTCTCCAGCAAAGCGATGATTAGCCGCGGAATAGCAGCGGCAGTGCCGTTAAGGGTATGCGCAAAGGGGACGACCGTCTGTGTCTGACTAGACGGTGCGGGACTCCGTCGATACCGAATATGAAGACGGCGCGTTTGATAGTCCGTACAATTCGAAGCTGAAGAAATTTCACCCCAGGCGCCTCTTCCTGGCATCCACGCTTCAACGTCGTATTTCCTATACGCACTCGCTCCAAGTTCCTCCGTGGGCATATCCAACACGCTGAAAAGAAGGCGCGAATGGAATAATGTCGTGGTATTCGAATGGGTGTCTTACCGGAATGGGAAGTTCAGTCCGTCGAAGATCTCTATCTGAATTCTCCGGATTTCTTCCAAGAATTGCGCGCTTGCGCCCTCCTCGCATACAACGAAAAGTTCCACCTTTGAGAATTGGTGAACTCGATATAACCCACGGGTGTCGGCACCCCGAGAACCAGCCTCGGCCCTAAATGAACGACCAAGTCCTACAACCTTCATGGGCAGAGTATTCTCGGCGAAAATCTTGTTTGCAAACATTCCGGCAAGAGGAATCTCAGCTGTGCCTGAGAGCACAAGCTCAGGAGACGAGTCTGCAATCCGGTACGTTTGAGAAGAAGGGTGGTCAGAGTCGTAATCTCTGGGTTGGAACCCACAGCGCAAGGCCACATCTTCTCGGATAATGTCAGGAGTCGTGACAAACTGAAAGCCATGTTTCAATGCAATTGATATCGCATAATTTATCAGAGCGTTCTCGAGTAAAGCGGCCTCTCCGAGGAGGTAATACCATGAAGACCCCGTTACGACCGAAGCGGCCTCAAAATCAAATAACCCCAGCGCGCGACCAATAGTGACATGGTCACGTTCCGAGCTGGGCACCGTGACAGGGGGACCATGAGTAGACAGAACGACGGCAGCGTCCTCGGGACCAATAGGAACTTCTGGGTGTGTATCGTTTGGCAAATGCAACGCGAGTCCTAAGAGCTTCTCCTCCACAACAGCTAATCGCTCTTCAAGTTGTTTGATCTCGGCTTTTAATGCCTTAGCCTCGTCAACGACAACGCGCTTTTCTGTTGGATCCCTAATTGCATGGATGCGATCGCCAAGAATGGATTGTGTGTGCCGTTTGAAGTCAAGTTGGCCGGAAAGCTCCTTTTGCTCTGCGTAAGAGTGAGCGATAGACTGCAGTGCGCCAACCTGTAAAGGAAAATTTCGGTTGAAAGCGTTGTGCGACTTGTAGACTATGGATTCTGAGATGGTGCGATAGTCGAGCCTTGGTTTGGGCAGGACAGCAACATTTGGGGCGTTCTTCGAAGCAAACCGTTTAGCTTTGGCGGGAATTCAGCGTATAGATGAGTAGATAAAGAAAATATACCTGAGCCGAACACCAAGTTGGGCTGGACGCGACTTCGGCAGACACGCGCAACTATCCAAGTCATACCAACCACTAAAAACGCGTAATGTCACGTTGGTCACACCTATAGTCTCGTCACGCGTCGCGTTCTTCCGCTTGCAATGGCCACCACATCGGCAAAAGGTAAAGGACCAGCGAACAGTACAAGTAACACCGCATATGAGCTGCCTTGGTCAGTTTCTTTGCATGTTTTTGGCTGAATAACCTACGTCTTCGCTCAGGGTCGAAAAATATAGACCACAGACGCTGGACGATGTCGTCGGCAACGCGGATACGATCGAACGCTTGAAGGTGATAGCCAGAGATGGAAACTGTCCGCATATTATTATCTCCGTAGATATTGTCTTGCCTCTCGCGTGAGCTGTGCATTGAAACTATTCATCAACAGGGCCTGCCTGGTATTGGCAAGACCACTAGTATCCATTGTTTGGCAAACCAGCTGCTTGGAGACGCGTACAAAGAAGGTGTGCTAGAGCTAAACGCGTCTGATGAAAGGTGTGAATCGATTGTTTTGACACTGATAGTGCCTCATCCCTACCTAAGAGGTATTGATGTTGTGCGGAATAAAATAAAGGCGTTCGCACAGAAGAAAGTAACGCTTCCGCATGGGAGACACAAAATTGTTATACTCGACGAGGCCGACAGGTCAGTGCATTGCTTGTCAAAAGATAAATCTAACCGCAAGTATAGCATGACCGCTGGTGCTCAACAGGCCCTCCGGAGGACAATGGAAATATATTCCAATACAACACGTTTTTGTCTGGCTTGCAATATGTCCAGCAAAATCATAGAACCTATACAGAGCCGTTGCGCTATCCTACGTTATGCTAAGTTAAGGGATACCGAGATACTGAAACGCCTGATAGAGATATGCGCGATGGAAAACGTAAAGTGGAGCTTTGGTATTCCACCGTGAACGTGTGCTCACTACCAGGCGACCAGGTCGAGTACAACGATGATGGCTTGACCGCGCTCATCTTCACAAGCGAGGGCGATATGCGACAAGCCATCAACAACCTGCAGTCGACGCATTCTGGCTTTGGCTTCGTGTCTGGCGAGAATGTATTCAAAGTCTGCGACCAACCGCATCCGGTGATAGTCCAGAATATCATTCGCTTATGCCTCAAAGGCGACATTGACGGCGCTCTCGAAAGATTGAATGAGCTCTGGGAACAAGGATATAGCGCGGTGGATATTGTTGTCACGATCTTCAGAGTGGCAAAGACCTTTGACGAGTACGTTTGATGACGAAAGGATTGAAACCATGGTTGACTTCCTTCGTCAGACTCCCAGAATATACTAAACTAGAGTATATCAAAGTATGACATTTTTCTCCACTTCAAGTGCACGGCACTAACTTGGTTCAGGAAATCGGATTTACGCACATGCGGATACTCGAAGGAGTAAGTACCCTTATTCAGCTCGGTGGTCTTTTGGCTCGGCTGTGCAAACTCGTAAGTGCGCTACGTGCTTCAAGATGGACTCCGTACTGACACAAACAAACAGCATATGGACCCGAAACTCTTCGAGTCGTGAGGATTCTTTGGAACCCCTTTGCTGAAGGCTTTGGCTTTGGCTTGCCGCGGTGGATTTGAGCTGGCGTTACTACAATGAACTCCCTTGTAACCCATACCCCTCGGGAGAGGCCCAAAAGTATGGGTTATGAGGGAGTATGGCCCGTTATGTAAGGTATGGGTTATAAGGGAGTCTAGTAATTGTAGCACAGCCACGCACTATCTGCCTCAAACTGAATGATCATCGATCAGATGTCGAGACTGGGTTCGATCATTCGACAAATACTCAGTCCTGAACTCGAAGATACAGAATTATTGTTGAAGGAAATCGGTCTGGGAACCATCCCGTCTCGTGAGCAAGTTCACCAGGAAATTGATGCAAAGCTCTTGTCGCCTCCGAACATTCTGCCTGACCATTGGCTTTCCACGTACCAGATGTATGGATCTCCCCAACACGTGTCTGTAGATTCATCGTTTTCGATACAGACATTGGAAACCGGAGCTTTACATACCTTCACTACTCTCGTTTGAGCCTGCACCACCACCTACGAGTTTGACCTTTGTCCGTGCAGGCCTGGATGGGCGCGTTACAGGTTATGCAGAGGTGTGTCTTGTGATTGTTCACTTGCCTTTGGGATCTAACAAAGCCAGACACCAAATCCCCGTGTCACAACTGCCTTGACATCTACCTCAATGGACCGCGCCCCAGGACCTGTCAGTGCCTTTGTGAGGGGAAAGTCGGGCCATGTGCCCTTTCAGCCGGGTGGTCTTGATGAAGTATTACTTTTCTCTGCTCAAACCGGCGTCTCAGAAGAGTCCGTCAAAGGACTCAAGACCATTCCTCCAGGCTTCTCAAGGGGTCTTCGTCTCGCAGGTGAAGATCTCGAAGACGAAGGGCTCGTTGCTCTCGAAGAATCTCTCCCATTCACGAATAGGGATCTTGCAAGTATCTTGGTGTCTACATATCGTTCGCTTAATTGCCAAACTTTTCAGGAGCAAGCTCATCCCACAGAAGAACAAGAGCTCGACACGGAGCTAGGCAATGGCGGTCCCATTACCGAGGTGGACGATCTCCTCCCGACTACCGTAAGGCATTGCCACGAATACGTCATCTCGTGTTTTACATTGCATAGAGATCCCACCTGCGGCCAAAGAAGACGCGTCGCACTCACCGTCCAAAGATTGTCAAGCGTGATTGGGCTCACTTGGTAGATATTGGCAAACCAATGACCAATTTTCGCGAACTCGTTCCAGAGATGGCGCACAAGGTCAGTTTTAGAGGGTTGTGTTGCGCTAGTCAAGACTTCTTTTTTTCAAGTATCCCTTCGAGTTGGACACTTTCCAGAAAGAAGCAGTGTACCACCTGGAGTTGGGCGACTCTGTTTTCGTTGCTGCGCACACATCCGCTGGGAAAACCGTGGTTGCGGAATATGCGATCGCCCTTGCGGAAAAACACATGACTAGGTATGCTTAACAATGTGTTTCTATTTCCGTCCTAGAATCTGAGCAACACAGAGCTATTTACACGTCACCCATAAAGGCACTGTCTAATCAGAAGTTCCGGGATTTCAAGCAGACGTTTTCTTCATCTTCCGTTGGTATCCTGACCGGCGATGTACAAATTAACCCAGAAGCAAGCTGTTTGGTTATGACGACGGAGATTTTGCGCAGTATGCTTTATAAAGGAGCAGACCTCATTCGAGATGTGGAGTTCGTGATATTCGATGAAGTGCACTATGTCAATGATGCGGAGGTAATGTATCTGACCCGTGCCGCGGTGGATTCTTGTTAACCGATCGATTTTTCAGCGCGGCGTTGTATGGGAGGAAGTTATAATCATGTTACCTGATCATATCAGTATCATTCTTCTATCTGCGACCGTGCCGAACACCAAGGAATTCGCCGATTGGGTCGGGTACGTTGCTTTGCGCTTTATGAGGCATAAGTCTCACGAGTCGCAGACGTACTAAAAAGAAGGACATCTACGTCATTTCCACGGCGCAACGCCCTGTTCCTCTGGAACATTACCTGTACGCCGGCAGAGATATGTTCAAGATCGTGAATGCGCAACGAAGATGGGTGACTGAGGGGTAAATGTTCACTCATTATTATTATCTTTAAGCTCACGATTCTTCTTAGATACAAGGAGGCCGGTGAAGCGTTGAAGAGAAAGCAAGATAAGGAACGAGAAGCAGCTGGTTTACCGCCCGTTCAAAGGGTCGGGGCCCGCGGTGCAACACCACGAGGGCAGCGAGGGGCTGCCCCTACACGTGGGGGTCAACGAGGTGCCATACTTAACGGACCAGCTGCGCGAGGTCGAGGTGGTGGGCCTGCGCGTACAATTCACACGGGTGCAGACAGGAACCTCTATGTCCATCTCCTCGGCCATTTGCAAAAGAAGGGTCTGCTTCCTGTGGTTGTATTCACATTATCGAAGAAGAAATGTGAGGAAAACGCAGCTACTTTGACCAATGCCGATCTTTGTAACTCCGGCGAGAAGAGTGAGGTCCACGTTGCAATGGAAAAGGCGCTGTCCCGCCTCAAGGGTTCGATTCATATAATGCACTAATTTGTAATTTGCCATATACTAAACCCTTTCTCAGGATCGGACAAGAAGCTACCACAAATAAGCAAGATGCGCGACCTCCTCTCTCGTGGTATTGGAGTTCACCATGGAGGGCTGTTGCCGATTGTGAAAGAAGTAAGCAACTATTTCCGGTCTTCGCGGCTACTAAATTATTCATGTTAGGTAGTTGAGATTTTATTTGCTCGGGGGTTAGTGAAAATCTTGTTTGCAACGGAAACATTTGCCATGGTAAGGAGTGGCCTTGGAGTTTTTGCAGTGTCTGATGGCTACAGGGTGTTAATATGCCTGCTAGATGCGTAGTGTTCTCAAGTATCCGAAAGCATGACGGCCGCTCATTCAGGGACATTTTACCTGGAGAGTACACACAAATGGCCGGTCGTGCTGGGCGTCGTGGCTTAGACACTACTGGCACTGTTATTATTGTTGCGGGCGGCGAGTTGCCTGATGTACGCGTCACTCTATCGAATAATTTTGTGTGCTGAATACACGTTCTAGCAATCAACTTTAAACACCATGATTCTTGGGACTCCGGCGAAGCTCCAATCGCAGTTTCGTCTTACCTACAATATGATTCTCAACCTCCTCCGAGTAGAGGCTCTCCGAGTGGAAGAGATGATCAAACGCAGCTTTTCCGAGAATGCATCCCAGCGACTTCTACCAGATCAGCAGAAAGAAGTTGCTAATGTGAGTAGCAACCCCCCTTTTTGAATCGCAAGCTGGATAGTTCACAGCATGAGAAAAGTCTCTTGTCGTTGCCTGAGCTCCAGTGTATGATTTGCTCAAGCGATATTGAGCGCTACTATGACACGGAGAGCGCGTTGATAAGTTATAATAAACGCCTTCTTTCGGTGGCTACCATTGGCGCTTCCAATCAGAATGTCCTTGGTACTGGTCGAATAGTCGTTCTAAGGAATTTGGTAAGCTTAATCCTATGATTTGGGAGTAGGAGAGAACGAAGAACATGGCTTTTCCAGCACTTTTATCCTTTCAATGCGGCGGTGTTACTTAAACCCGATCTCCGCGAGCCAGGGAGCGAACGAAAATATTTCATCCTTGCTTTCGTGGACAAGAAATTAAAGGGCGAAAAAAAGGGTATACCTACACTTTTGTGGCCGATCCAGCTCACCTACCTTGCTACAGATACTGATGGCATCGTGGTCGCACCGAAATGGCCACCTATTGCTTCGACACTAAAACCTGAGCATGGCACGTATGAGGTCACTAGCGTGAACTTGAGCAGCATATCTTTCATTACAAACAAAGCTATAAAGGTGAGGTACCGCGTATGAGTGAATCTTTCAAGGATGTTTAGAATTTCGGTGCAGGTCGATGCTTCCGCGATTGTTGATAGTCATAAAAAGGCTCCTATACTTGAGGCAATGTTAACCCTGGAAGCCATAGTCACAGATTGGGCCGCAAACGACACACTGTTGGAGATAGACTGGAGTCGCATGCGCACTCTCGAGTTTCAGGAGACTCTGCGAGCGAGGAACGAACTTCTCAAGAGTCTCCATACATTTGGATGTGCCCTCTGCGAGGACTTCGACGCCCACGTAAGTTTAGGCAATAATTCTTCCCAGACCAAACCAATGAAGGTTTCAACAGTATATTCGTCTCCATGGACACAAGGTTTTACGGTCTAAGATAGCCACTTTGAAGGACGCAATTTCTGATCAGAACTTGGAACTGATACCAGAATACCAGCAGAGAATTCAAGTTCTCAAGGAGCTTCAGTTTATCAACGACAACCAGACGGTTCAGCTCAAAGGCCGGGTGGCATGCGAGGCAAGTCCCTCGCTGCTCGTGGCATTTTATGTGTTGTTGACTAGTATACGCTAGATCAATTCGGTCAACGAGCTTGTTCTGACCGAGCTTATCCTTGAGAACACGCTCGCAAATTATGAACCTGAGGAAGTGGTTGCACTTCTTTCTTGCTTTGTCTTTCAAGAAAAGACGGACGTCGAACCTGTTGTGCCCCTCAGATTGCAAGAAGGTCTGGGTGCGATTGCTGTAATCACTGATCGAGTTGGACGCATCCAGGACCGACATAAAGTTGCTGCAGAAGAGTTCAGATACACCCTCAGGACTGGTCTAGTTGAGGTGGTGTATGAATGGGCAAAGGGGATGGTAGGTAAAACCTTTGTGCCCCATGCCATGCTTGACGTGTTTGTCCAGCCATTCGACCAGATCACCCTGCTGACTGATGTGCAGGAAGGAACCATCGTCAGGGTCATCACGCGCTTGGATGAGACGTGTCGAGAGGTCCGAGATGCGGCGAGAGTGATCGGTGACAGCGAACTGTTCAAAAAGATGGAAGAAGCGCAGGTTAAAATCAAACGAGACAGTACGTTGGTTCCCATGTTCCATCAGCCTTTATTGACATGCTCTATACAGTTGTTTTCGCCGCAAGTTTGTATTTCTAGTATTTTGTAAGCCATGTGATAGCATGTCGGCCCGAACCACAGCAGCGTTCCAATTAGTTTGGCAAAACATTTAAACGACGTTTCAGAGCGGCACTTGCACATGGAGGCCTCCGACGACACCCGCGAGTCTCATGTCGTCGATGACAGACACACGACGCTGGGAAGACTGTCACCGGATACTGCCGGCAGCTGGAACGGTGAAAGCTCATTGTCGTCTCTGAATGGTAGCAATGTCGTACATCAACGCCGAAGGGTCAACCCTGAGAGCCTGGCGCAACGGCTCGGGCCTGACCTCGTGCGAGACTTGAACGCACTCATCACGCCAGGAAATACAGAAATGCCGTCGTTTGCAGTCCGAAAAGAGCTCCAAGAACGGTACTGCACAGACAGAAGACACATTTACGACTACTTTCACAGCAGGGGCTTGCGCGTGGTGAAGGAAGATAAGCACGGCAATCCCGTCACAGCAAAAGACCTATCCACGGGCTCTTTGGTAGTCGTACATCTTTATCCGAAATCATCAGCTTACGGTCAGCAGCCCAGTCTTCGCCCTGTGCGACATATACCCATCAAGAATTCTCGTTCACACCCGTATCCTCCAGCGTCACAGAGAAAACTGCTCAAACCACGGGGAATCACGAAAGTAAAACCAGGTCGTCCGAAAAAGCTTGCCGGATCAACCAAGATCGTCCCAGGTACCTGTGAAACCAACGAATCGACAGACCCAAATATCTCTGTCTCGGAGCATTCGTCTCCAGTCGCGGACCGTTCCACCTACATTGCCGTGAACCCCCTTCTTCCGCACGATCCACCCACATTGGAAAAGGACGAAAACCCGATCTTTAGCTCGGTTGTGAATCCGCTGGATAAGTCGTTTTCAGTCAGACGTGCCATTGGGGATGTCGCCTATGCGTATCGACATAAGCCAGTGTTCGAGAGAATGCAAGAACTCACCGAATACCCAGTCAAGTATGACGAGTCGCTGTCGTGGAACGAGGCCTCGCCATGCGCCGCGAGTGCCGAGGGATTCCTTCCTCCTCATGCGAAACCTCTCTCTCTCGACGAACGACATTCGATGTACGAAGCTCTGTCCGACAGCATTGGACCCGTGCAGGGCATCCAGGAGCGTCAAGGCACTTATAGGAAGCACATGGAAGCACGCACGAAACTCTATTTCGACGGGCTTCTATCTGTTCCTTACCATCACGCTCAGCCATCCGCTAGGACGACCACGTCAATCGATCGGAAAGCCCCGCTAGGAACTAACGAGTTTAGGCACTGGCTTTCTGAGACCAGGTTTCTCAAACGCGATGCAAATAGCTCACCACTGCTTCATGCTGACTACCGAAACGCGAACGTGGCAAAACATCAGGACGCAGATGGCGTAGCCGATAAGTTTAATCAGAGATCTATCCCCCCTTGGCTACCAACCTTGGACGAATTGTTCCCGAGTCCTCGTGGCAACCTGCATAATGATGACCCTCTTACGGATTCACCCATCGTCCATACGCGCGAGATCACACGGACGACCGCACTCGGCGACGGATGCAGCGCGGGAGATCATCAACTATTTTCGGTTATATCGACTTCAAGTTTGCCAATCCATCCATCAGTCGCAGAAACTCGACAGCCTGGGCAAACTCGATCTTCGGGGATGCCAGGGCCGCGCGAGGTTACGATGCCAGTTGCTAGAACCAACAGCCATCTGCAGTGGTCAGAACAGGAATACGTTTCTTACCCAGGGCATCACCTCGCCTCGAGCGACAAATTGCGCCGAGGTCGGAAAGCATCGAATAACTCCCGGATCCGCCTGCCATCGAACAGCCCGCGTATGCGTGATCTGGATAAGACTCGGACAAGGCCGGTCACATCTTGTGATGCGAGGAGACGAACCACTTCTGCGGCAGGTGACATATGACCACTTACCAGATATCAGCAGACTTGCATCTTTGATCAGTAGTCACGATACGGTGGCAAGTCGCTCAATAAGTACAGCTTTTTCTCACCAGATGTCGGACGACCCTTCTTTTGTTCTCGGCCACCCAATAGAATACTATCACTTCGTAATATCCGATTTAATGTCCAGCTCCAGTGTTTTTTCGCCTGATTAAGTCGTGACAAGTCCGTTTCTATGTAGCGGATGAAACCGAAAGCAGTTGTGAACAGCGAACAAATACACAAAGTCTATCATAGACGACTATAAAACCCGTTGCATGCGTTTACATATGATATCGATATGATGATGTCTTGAAATAACCAGCTCGTAATGAAAAAGAACAATGCGACCCCAAAAAGCGTCCCTAGTACGGTCCGTCACCGCCACCCCTAGCCGCAAGTCCACGCCCCAGGAATAAACCTTTTCCCAACGGAACACGTTCCGTCGGTTGGCGGATACGTCTCCTGTTGCGTGAGTCCTGTGGGATCACACATGGCATTGTCTTGGTCGTAAATTTGGCCGCCGCAGTGCGGTTCCTTGAGTTGGTACCGGACCACGTCCGAGACGGGCTGGCAGAGCAACGGAAGCACGCCGTCGTCTGCGCTCGACGTGAGATCCGCGATGGGTATCGGGGGTATCGGACGGATCGGTTGGGGCTGGTGGATAGGGAGGGTGCGTGGATGTGGTGCGAACGCGCCGGCTAGGGAGGACGTGTGGTATAAGGACGCGGATGTGCGGTGGGTATACGCGTGCTGTGGGTATGCTTGGGCGGGCGAGGAAGATTGGCGGTGGTGCGATGCGGTGCGGTGCGACGCGCTCGGGTAGCCTGGGACGGACGCAGACAGCTTCCGGTCGGCTGGCGAGCCTGAATGATTAGAGGGTGATGACGGGGTGTCGCCTAGTGCGCCTTCTAGCGCGGAAGTGGATTTGATGACGTGCGGCGCGGCTGCGCCGTAGACAAGCGCGTCCTCGAGGTCGGTGTCCTCTATCCCCTCCATCTCGTCCCCGAAATCGGAATCGATATAGTCTTCGTCGTCGTCACAATCAAACTCGTCGAATTCCATGGACTGAAGCGCGTGTTCGCCCACGATGTGTTTTGCAAAGGGCGAGGATGGTGTGAGGACGGAATGTGAAGACAGGGATGACGGGGTATCGATGTCGGAGACGAGAACGGGCTGAGGAGGGAGGATAGTGACCTTTGGGTTCACGGTGGCCTCTGGCAGCGACGAAGACAATGGGTGGGGATAATACGTCGACCAAGAACCAGGGGCCGCACTCGCCCAGCTGTTCTTGGAATAATAGTGCTCGTAGCCAGAGTAGATGTAGTTTGGAGAGGGACTCCCGGAGACGTGGGGGTGAGGATACATGATGTGTCTTGGCGAACTGTGCGATTCGGATGGCGAATATATGTGCGGTCGCATGGCAGCCCGCCGAGTGGTCGACGTCTCATTGACAGGATAAGGGTAGCAGGCAGTGGAGATCATAAATTCCGAATCAGGTGGGGCCCAAGGGAAGGCCAAATAAGCGATGGCAAGGACCCAGCTAAAGAGAATGGGGTATCAGGGACGCTCAGATTGCATGTTCCTGTGCATATATATCCGCGTATCTCTGACGTTGGCAATTGATCGGATGCCTCGAAAGTGCGTGACCTTGTAGGGCTGCGCTCGGGCTTCCATTATCAAATGACCGCGATGGATCCGAGGTGACGGGGCCAGCTGAACAATGGGGTGAGAGGGGCTTATGAAACACGTTTGGACCCGCACCAAGTATACGACACGGGAGCGAGAATGGACGGGCCAGAAAGGGACCGGGTGTCCTTGGGAGATATATCTGGTAGATCAGCTGGACTGAATGGAGGGCCAGAACAGGGCGGTGCCGCGGTGGCTCGTCAATCAGGAAAGGCCTGCGATAATAGTAGTGGGGGATGAGCGCACCTGGACCACGTGTTGACAGCGCCATGAAACCTTGGCTGGCGCGGCGTTCTATGGCGACGAGTCAGTATAACACCGTTATAGAACTGCTTCCATGACGTTCTTTCCGTGATTTAGCCTTCCCAATGGGTCTCCGGACATACTCACAGCAACTCAACTCAGTGGGAAGAACGTTCTCATGGCCAAGCATGTCCGTAAATCCCCCGTGGTGACCCACAACGCAAGGCTCGGAGGTGTAGGATCGATCAAGAAATCGTATTTGAGGGCGATACACACTGATCATCTCAGCTGACCGCGTCACCGCGCAGCAATGGATGCTGTACTTGATCATTGGTAAGTTGGCGGCGTGTACGCTGATTGCCAGCAAGTTGCGCCACCTGTCCAGATGTCACGACTCCGTGTACCACGCACTTCAGGCAAGGTCAGGATTAGCCAGCTTGTTACAAATCCATTAGGCTAAGGCACCTTTAGTTTTTTTTTCTGTACCAGAGTTTATATCTCACGCGACCCTGAGTGATAGGCTGTCGGAGATTTACTCAACTGAGCAGGATGTAATGATGACAGTGTATACATGGATACTGGATGAGACAAAGGAGAGTGAAAAATGGAACGTGCCGAGAGTAACCGCAAACTATAAACAAGGTCGCCTATTAGACATCAAGGGTGGTGTATCAGCCACGGACAACGTTTGTCGCAGACACAGAATCACAACACGAGCGAGTTTACTCAACAACAAGACTGCCCATTGCCCTCTGGACGTCCCGGATGGTGGAATCGAGGGGCGCACGTGGCGCGGGGACGGGGCTAGCCCCAGTGGAATTTCCATTGATAACGCGTGGACCCAATGCGGGGTGTCTGACACCCAAGGCCGCGCCGAGCATTCTCTTTCCTGGGTCCCCGATTTTGGGAGGACCCTCTGCATGCAGGATAGCTGGGTCCTCGGCAGAGACGGCCGAATTGATGAGATCATTCAGCGAAGGGTGCGAAGGAAGCGAAGGAAGCGTAGGGGAGGGTTCGCGCGCGTTTATCTTTGGGGAGTGCTCTGAGATGGTCGTATTGAGCACGTGACCATTTCCGTTACGAAGTGGGTTACTGCCGTTCAGACTGTTGTTGGTGCTGCGGCTGGGGAAAACGGAAATGGAGGCAGCGCGCATGTTGTGGCCGCGCGAGGGGTTGCTGTTGTGGCCACGGGCATTCACTGTTTGAATGACGACCTGGGCATCAGGACCATCATAGGGCTTGATGGACGCAGACGGGCTGGAGGCCAAGATGGCAGGGGGGAATGCGAGCGAGTGGAGATAGGCACGCTTTGCTGGATGAGATGTGGGTGGGGCGAACATGGGTGTGCATGGCGACGTACCTACGGAAGCGTCCTGGAAGACGATCAAGAGGCTTGTGTCGTCTCTCCATTTAATCTTGAAGCCCCCGCCGACGCTTTCCCACTCGGAGAAAGCAGCTTGGATGTCCTTTGTCTTGAGTTCCTTGGCAAAGCCAGACAGGGACAGAATACGAGTTACAGACGCAGAAAGACCCGAGGTGGACGCCGAAGACATGTTTTTGGTGCGAAAGAGGGGATATCGAGCGAACGAAAGTCTGCTGAAATTGAGCCGCTTGCCGAGTGAAACGTGCTTGACCCACCAGAAATGCAGCTTAGAAAAACGTCGTTGGCAGACAAGATTTGACATTCTCCATGTCTCTGCGCACTTCCCACGCGAACTTGCACCGACACCACCGACCAGCGATGATCATGGACAACGACCTCCTCAGGGCGTGGCTGCTCGTGCACGAGCTCAGCGAACAGCTCGCGCACAACCAAAAAATGGCCAGTGCGCTCCAGTCCAGGGCAACGTCGCTCAAGGTCCGTGGTACCCTTTGCAATCTAGCTTTTGCCTGAGCCCGACAAGGATCAAGCTGCAAATTCCGGCCCAGGCTTTGCTCTTAGGCGGTATAATACCGACATATCAAAGGGTCCGTCTTTTGGGTGCCGTGCCCGCAGTTTAATCTCATGTTTGCTCGGCCGCAGAGACGTTTGAATCCGAACTGGAGCGCATGAACGCCCAATGCGTCATCGAGAATCAAACATTGCTACATGAAAACAAACAGCTTAGCCTTTTGCTCAAGGAGTACGAAAACACCATGGAAACCATCATGACAAAGTTTCGCAATCACGCCGTGCGTTCCAGATTTGCTATCAGGGCACTCAATCATATCTGTCATTGATGATGCGTAGTTGGCAGCGCAGCAACATGAGCTAACTCTGACGCGCCATTACGAGGGCCTCATACTCGCATGTGATTCACAAAACCAGTTTAATGATCTTGCAAACCAGACGCAGACTGCCATAAGCATCCAGCGTCTTGCGTCCAGTCTCCGAGCACTCTACCGCTGTATGACCGGAGAAGATCCGGATGGTGTAGATGAAAACACAGACGATGCCGAGGTTGACATTCAATCGCTCTTGGACACCCTCTCTGAAACGAGCCCTCCGAATTTTCGCGAAGACTGGGCGATTGAACGCGAGACCGAGATTGCCCGACTGGAGAAGGAAAACGAAGAGCTACGGCGGATGCTTGGCATCGACCCTGCTTCGCTGGCAGAAAAAGGGGTCACTCTGGATCTGGACCGAGAAGAGAGCGGGAGATTTTCCACATTGCGGCCGGACCCAGCCCGCGCGCGGAGCGAGTCAGAATCGAGCGCATCCAAGTTTAGCTGGAATTTCGACAAAGAACAGCCTCCGGAAAATGCCTGGGGATGGGAGAGCAGTACTGCCGCACCAGCGCAGCCTGCACCAGCGCCTGTGGGGAACGGACCATTGCAACGTGCGATGGACATACCCAATAACGGAGCGCGTATTCAGCAGCCACGGCGGCCGCCCATGTTTACACGGAATGCTGTTCCTGCTCCACCTGTTAGTGTTGGACCGAGTCGTAATATCCCGCCGTCGCCATGGGGGCTGGATCGAGCGTGGACACAGGGCGGATCTACGTTGGACCTCAGTCGATGATACCTAGTGATTGCGGTGTAACTGTAAGACATGATCAGGAAGTGTTCTATATACAGAGTCCTGAGGGATATCATGAGATGCATATCGATACAGCACTAGGAATGAATCAAGAGATAATTAGGGTTAAATGCGCACAACACATTATTATGGGAAAAAAAAGAGATTAAACTTGACAGGTCATGCGACCACGAACCGGACCTCGCAACCAAGGCCACTGCGCCCGCGGCCCTCAAAGGCGATGCCGAGCATGCGTTCTTTGCCGCACCCGAGTCCGCCCTCACGCGCACGGCCTTCCCACTCTTTGCCACGTGCATACATGATGTTTTGCAAAGCCTTTAGGCGGAGGACGGCAGGATTTGCAACGGGACGCATGCGGTATGCCAGCGCAGAGGGGGGTGTACGGGGTCTGAGTGGCGACGGAAACAGGATCACGTCCTTGTGCGAAGGCAGTTTAGGTATACCGGCACTTGCCGAGACGAGCGGAATAAAGAGCACAGGTTCGGAGCTCTGACTGATATGTGTGGTTGGGTCCATGAAGCGCTGTACGTCTTTGGCAAGTGCACGATAGCCCTGGCGTCGGAGGTGCCGATGACATCGCAATGGGCGGTGATGCTGTGGCGTGTCCGAGAGTGGATATGGATGACCTGCGGCGAACATTGTGGCAGAGATGTAAGCAGACTGGAGGCCCTTGGCGGCCTCGACGATGGTGGCGACGGAGCGGGAGACGCGCCTGACGAGTGTTCCGGGTAAGCCGAGAGAGGAGACAGGGCTTGAAGGAGGGTGGTGTGGATGGTCGGGCTGAGGGGGAGATGGGGCGATGATAGGGGGACAAAGGGGGCTCTCCTCGAGAGAAACGCGAACAAAGGCAGCGCGCGGGTTGAGATCACGCTGGGAATCAACAAGGGTGGGAAGGAGGCAGGGCTGATGCTTGGGTGAGGGTGACACGGGGGAATCAGGGGTAGTGATGTCGGTGGCGGTGGAGCGCCAGCTACCAAAGGAAAGCCATGAGCTGGACCGTGAAGATGAGAGAGATGCGGCCGATAACGAGGATGGCACGGCGAGGAGGGGAGCGGATGATTTGAGAGACGGTCGTGTGCGGTCGACGTCCTTGCCCTTGGCACTGCGTCTCTCGCCCTGTTGCCACTCGACGACCTGGAGAAGGCTGTCGAGCAGCTCCGCGCGCACGGATACCTTGCGTTTCTGGGGACAAGCGTTGGCAATGGGCAATCCGGCGATGCGTCTGGCGTCGTCTGCACGCTCGGACGGATCCAGAGGGAAGAGCTTGCCATGCATGGAGCTGATGACCTCCTTGAACGAGACGGAGCGGTTCTGGCAGGACGCGGTCTTCTTGATGGGCTTGGGCGAGCGAGAGGAGGACGGCTGCATGAAGTTGTACTGGAACGGCTCTTGGTCCCGCTTCGTGGGGGGTGGGTCCAATCGAGACTGTGGCACGGTCAGAGTGGAGCGACGGGCACGGCGAGTGGACGCACCGTTGTGGCGCGGTGGAGACGAGCGCGGTCTTGTTCGGCGTCGTGTTCTCGTTTCTCGAGCGCACGGCGCTTCTCGTGGTGGAGACGGGACTTTTCGACCTCCCAGAGCTTTTCGCAGGCCCTGAGACGTTGGGCGCGCTGGGAGGACGGGCGTTGCCTTCGGGTCTGGTCCTCGATGGCTTGTCTGCGCTCCTCCGAGGCGAGTCGTGCGACAGCGACTGGGGAGACCTCGCGAGATCTGCCACGGTGGTGCATCTTTGCAGAGAGCATCGGATGGCAGCGCATATCAACTATTTACATATGCCTCGAGGCAATTTCCTAATTCGGATTGCTAGTCTCCACTAGCTTTGCCTCGAGGCATCACGATAAGCTACTCGTGGGAAAACTGACCTTTCCGTGCCTCTCATGTCCGTCCGTGCCATCCTCTACGCCTATGTGCTCGGCGGCGTTACCTTTGTTCCCCTCCTCGTCCTCCTCGCCGTCGCCGTCACCGTCTACACCTCCGTCCCAGCACCCGACACATCCACCCCGAAGCCACCCCCGCCCGACAACGACGCCACCGACGTCCACTCCGACCTAAACGACATTCCACGCACCCGCAAGGGCTGGCTCACAGTCCGACGCGCTTTCGAAGAGCCCACCGGCGACGGCTCTTATGTCACATTTGTCAAATCCTACCTCGATGCACGCTCAAAAGACCCAAGGCGTTCCCGGCCAAAGGACATGTGGTATGTCGTCCTCAAGGGCACGGTCGTGTATTTATACGAGGATGAGGCCATGACCGAGTGCGACGCTGCTGTCGAGCTCGGCTCACACGACGTCGTCATCTACCCAGAGGGGCTCTTGGACGGCGAGTTGTTCACGCGCAGAAACGCCATCTGCTTGAAGCCCCGCTCAAGGGGCGCAAACGATGGGGCCACCGCGTCAGAGGAGACCGCAGACCAGGTCGACGACCAGAAAGAGCCAGCTCGCGAGGAGCCCTGGTTCATCTTTGTTCGCTCTTGCGTCGACATGGAGGACTGGTATCTTGCCCTTCTCCATGCTTCTCAACACCCATCGGGCACTCCTACCCTCAGCCCACTCAAGCCCGTGTTCCTTCCCTCCGAAATGAACTGTCTTGTCACCACCCTTGACGAACAACCGGACGTCATCCCCATGCGATGGTTCAACGCACTCTTGGGCCGTATATTCTTCAGTTTCTACAGGACACAGATGCTAGAGTCATACATCATTGGTCGCCTCATGAAAAAACTGTCCAAAGTTAAGCGTCCAGCTTTCCTCACCGACATTGCCGTCACCCAGTTCTCTGTCGGCAACAGGGCTCCAACGCTAAGCAAACCCATGCTCAAGGAGCTCACAAAGGAGGGTGATGCTTCCCTGGAAGTGGGCTTCCTCTACAAGGGCGAGGTCCGGGCCACTGTAGAGGCGACGGCTGTGATCAACCTCGGTGCACGTTTCAAGTCCTATACCGTCAAACTCGTCTTGGCCGTCGTTTTCCGCGAGCTCGAAGGGAATCTGCTTGTCAAGGTCAAACGTCCCCCTAGCAGCCGCATATGGTATGCATTCACCAAGCGACCCCGCATGGTCATCAATGTCGAACCCATCGTGAGCGACCGCCAGATCACTTGGAGTATGGTTCTCAGCACCATCGAGTCGAAAATCGAGGAGATCGTGAGTTGGCAACCAAAGAGGTGTACTGGCTTGGCTTCTGAATGTCGAGCAGATCATCGACTCGGTCGTGCTGCCCAACATGGACGACATCAGCTTCTTTGACAGTTCCGAGTATCAGTACCGTGGTGGTGTATGGGCCGACGCCGTGCGTGTGGACAAACCCACGTCTGAGCCAGCCTCAGATAAACCCAGTCTTGTCGTACAGCCACCCGAAGAGGCAGGACCGTCTACCCTCGTGCGTGTCCACTCTGAAGAGGAGCCAGCGGCAGAACCACCGTCACCAAATAGCGTGCACATCATTCGTTCCGCAACCTCGCTGACGGCACCGACACTTTCTACACGACGTTCTTGGTTCCATTCCGGTGCAGATTCCGAACCAGGCATTGGACACGTAAAAGAAGAAGAGGAAGAAGCACGTGGCAGGGAGGAACGGACGACAGAACCTGATGGCAGTCTGTTCTATCCGCTCGACGCGTCTTCTGACCATGATCAAGACGACCACGAACATATCTCGCCACGTTCTTCGTCCACGCATTCACACACGCACTCCAGATCGTCGCGAGCACATTCCCTATCATCTTCTGTCGGTGGCGATGAATCCTCCAACTATCTCTCCGACACGAGCCCAAGCTTTAAGAACGCGCGACATTCCCTCGGCACAACCACCGCAAGCTCGTTCTTGTCTACACTCAAGTCCAAGGCTGGAGATAAGCAGGCACTCAGCAATACCGCTAAAGAAGCCATGCGGAAATGGGGTGTGAACTGGGGTTTGAAGAAGGAAAGTGGTTCTCCTGACGACCTTCCGGATGTTGGTCCGTCGGAACATCGACCTCGAACCGAAAGTACACATGGCCGCCAAAGCTATGCAGATATGCGTGCAGCGGTGATAGAACGAAGAGAACGTGAACATCATGACAGGAGCGACGGAGGCACGTCACCCATCCCTATTCCTCCAAGGGGTTGTGGAAAAAACGGGGGTTCACCTGGCGGCCGTGTCACGTCGCATTCAAACGGGTCAACGTCTCCAGGCTCGTCACGCTCGCTGGGTGACACCAACACCGATCCTTTCAAAGACCGTGATTTTACGGAAGACGGAGAGGAAAATTATGCGCCGTCGCTGATTCATACTCAACCCTCCCAAGCGCGCACGATGACGATCCCAGGGATTCATGCCAGTCACAGAGGCGAGGTGATGTCCATGGGAAACGTTGCACCCGCTCTGCCAGCTCTGGAAACCAAGTCAAAGGGGCCAACGATCCAGAGCATGTACCGTCTTTGGAAGAGTCCCATTCTGACAGGACAGCCCAGTCAAGAAGGGCAAGCGTCTGGCGATGCGGACACGAACCATGACGTGGCTCCGCTGTCACTTGAAGCGACTTTGCCTCCGCGCGCGGTTCCACCTCCATTGCCTCCTCGGACGATTTCTTGTGTTGCGGTAAGGCAAAATGTGGACGAGGCTGTCTCGCCTGTCTCTGCAGCATCAGAGGCGCTAAAGTCGATTGTGACAAAGGATGAAACACGACGATTGTCTGTAGAGGGAGAGTCGACATCAGAAGTAGCCGTGATACCAACTACGAAACCTCCTCTACCGCCCCGGCGAGCTGTTACCTGATGCCTCATTTAGCGGTTGCCAGGGTATGTTATTCGGCCGCGGTGGCCACCAAGGCTGTGAGAGGTACTTGGACCTGGCTTGGGGTGTGTTCTCGAGTTCTGCCGCGATTCATGTGCTGTAGGAGCGATGTAGATTAATGATATTATTTACGAGGCCGACATCAAAATAAGCGAGTTCTGTTTTCTTCTGGTACTTTGATGGCGGCGTCACCTCCTCGTCCAGCGTCTCCGGCCGTCGTCGCCAAATCTGCCCATGGTCTGCAGATATCGCCCAATCTCGAGGCGCTCCTCGAACACGACGAACTCACGCGCCGCAATAGCGGTTCGCCCACTGGCACGTCCTACACGAGTCCGTCGACGGAATTCATCAGCCTACCTCCGCCCCCGCCGCGCAGACGGAAGAACGGCCAGGATGCTCTCCCCACGGCGCGAAGCAAGCCAAACCAGCGGAAGAAGTCCCCCATGGCAGACGTCCTCCCGCCAGACGGCCCGTCGGCCTCGTCGCGGCCCACGACGCCAAACCCCTACCTCAATCCAGCACCCGTCTGGAACATCGCGGCACAGCCCCAGACCGATATTGGCGGTGGTTTCAGAGCCCAATCCTCGCCAGAGGAAGCTCTGACGCCGAAACAGGCGACCAAGACGTTCGTCAGCGAACCAAAGGCCGGGTCTAGGCCAAGCCCATCCTCCGCATTCAACAAGGTTCTGTGGATCGGTCGCGACTCGCTCAATCTCTTCTCTGCAGGCGGGTCGAAGCGCAACGACCGTGCGGAAGACGACCTGGATGCGGTGCAAGGTAACCCGTTGTTTGCTCGGTCTATTTGGATTTACTTGACACCCCGTAGATCGACAAATGAGGCAGCCGCCTGTCGTCTCAAGACCACCATCCAGGTCTGATACTCCCTCGGTCCGTGCTTGTATTCTCTCTGCCCCGCTCAGTCTCACCCGTCGCCGCAGCCGTCGTCGTCCTCGCAGGAGCACCCAACCCCGCCGCGTGCTGCTCCACATTTACTCCCTCGCCTTTCTCTGCCCCTCCCCGCCATGTCTCACGGTTTGCCACGGCCCAAGTCCGTCGACGGCGCCTCCTCCCACGACTATCTTTCCTTTATCGACTTTTGTTCTACCGCCGACCTCTGTCATATCCAGGACAAGCCTCAGGAAGCCTCTTCGTCTCGTCGTCAGCTCCGGCCCATCAGCATCCCATCTCCTAGTATCTACTCTACCTCGTCTTTCAACACCTCCTCTCTCTCCCTTGCCACCATGAGGTTCGCTCCCCCGAGTCCGACCTCTCTCACCGCGAAGCAGCCATCTCCCGTGTACTCTCCTTCTGAATCCGTGGCTTCCGCTGCCCTCTCCTCGATGGTGTTTGCCCCTCCGAGCCCCTCTAGCGAGCAAAACAATGCCTGGTTGCAGCCCATTTCTGGGCCCCCTTCTCCCTACTCTCCCCTCGAGTTTGCCCCTGCCCCTGGTTCTCCACATGGTGTCGTCCTCAAACCTTCCCCTCCCCCAGCGCCCGAGGTGGAGCGGGGCAGGAGACTCAGATCGGGGAAGCGCTCCATATCACTATCGCCCCGTCCCGTCCACCAACTACTCTCGCCTCTTCCACCAACGACGAATCAGCTCCATGCAAACGAGCGCGCAGACCGTGTCCGACGCACCCGAAAGCTCACCCGCGTGTTCGGCAGGACGCCAGGCACTGACGACCCGGCGTCCGATGTGGATGCCCCTCGCCTATTCAAAAAGTCACACTCACCTTCTCTGGCAGGTTTGCTCACCAAGCAGAAAAACCACCGACATGCAGTGTCTGTCTCTGTAGCCGTCAAGTCACCTGTGAAGGAAGAGCCCTGCAGCCCGTGGCAAGCGGAAGGTCTCTGGCCGCCGGATACCCGGAGACACTCGATTCCGCTCACGACTGCGGGGTCGTTTACGCTCTACGTGGATGACGAACAGGATGGCAAGGACGTCAAAACTTCCCGTCGTCCCCGCAAGATTGTGGATTCGCCGGAAACTGTGTCGACGAGATCATTTATCGATCTGTCAGACGAGTATGCCTGCGAGGATGACAATGCGTCTGGCCTCAGTTTTCTGGCGCCGTCCCACCTTTGGCCTCGGCGCATACACCAGAGCAACTCAACGCCGTCACTCGTCGAGTCGGTTGATTCCGAAGCACAGTTGGAGAAGGAGAGGCGACGAAAGCGCGAAAAGCTGGCCAAGCTCCATCGTTTCCTTGGTTCGCGTGTGCCTCCCGAAGCCATCATTGAAAATGTCGTTGGTCATGCCCTTCGGCCCAATGTGAACTCTGAAGATTTGGCCGAGTATCGACAAGCGTACAAAAACGTCCCGTCAGATGACTTTGATCGTGGCAAAGGCGAGTTAGGCGGAAAGGAAAAGGCGCTCAACGTCCGCCGGGCGCAGAAAATGGAGAGGGTGCGTGTTCCCCGTCTCTGCATGTTGGACCCCGCTGACTGATTGGCCAGGTGTTTGGCACGCCCCCTCCGCAGAAGTTGTACCACACCCGTCCGACGCCCCCGACTGTGCCCGCTTCTCAACCGACGTCTCCCGCCGATTTCAATCCCTATGTCTTGACGCTCGATCTTCCTTCGACTTCTCGTAACCAAAACCAGTCTGCGTACGTGGGCAAAACGATTCATCGCCGTGGTCCGTCGGAATCGTCGCAAAATTTGCTGCCTCGTATGAGCGACACTCCGCAACCGAGCCCTTCGTCGTTTGCGCAGTCATTTGCAGAGTCGTTTGCCGAATCCTTGTCAGGGTATCAACAAATTCTGGCGCAATCGGCCGTCTATCTCAATTACCAACACTCGCTGAACTCCCTGGTAGACATCATCGATCGGGTACGCGTTTTCATGTGGCGGTGTATCGACGCTGACGCTTTCCAAGGACGACCGCCAGTCCCTGGTCGAACTTCATCGGTTCCTCCATGCCGAGGCGGGCGAATCGCCCTCCGAGGACGACATGTCCAACTCGCGCCGCGGCTCGACTGCAACGGCCAAGTCGGAGCGGCGGCACTCGCTTCCATCCAAGACGTCCATGACCTCGCTCTCGTCTGAGTTGCTCTCACCCCGGGTGTCGCGGTTCCAGATCCGACGACGCAAGGCGGCCAAGTTGACCCACTTTTTCGGGGTGGACTATCACGAGTTGATCCATGACATTTTGGAGAGCGTCGAAAAAGGTGTGGAAGAGGAGCGCAAGCGGGGAACGCTGCAGCCCGAGGAGGTCGAGGTCCGTATCGTCTTGGTCGTGCGTTGCAAATGCTCATGGACGTGCAGGTGTTGATGCACCGCGTGAGGAGCCTCCGCACCATGAGAGATTCTTTCCCTCGATGATGTTGTTTCTTGGTTTATGGTCACTTTCTTACACATATTTTTAATCATCTTGACACCTCGTATATACTTATATTCGTGTTAATGAAATGCAGTCGTATCAAATCCACAAAAGAATGCAACATTAGGGTATCACAAAATGACGAGCTCCCCGCGACATGCACGACACCAAAAGATGTGTGATTCGTCCATAAACTGCGTTCGATGCGAAACGGAATCCGTGTCTGAAGCTGTGTCGGGGACGGGCGACAGTCCTCTCGGCGGCGGCGTCTGTCGGTGCGCCACAGACTCGCTCTCGATCCTGGCCTTGAGCATGCTCAGACTGACCTGCCGCTTGTGCCGTGTCTCTGGCGAGAGCCCGACATCAAACACGGACCGCGTAGGCGGTACGAGACTGCTCGACTTGGTCACAGACCCCCGACGCATCTCCCCACTCGTCCGGCTCGCCGGTGAAAACGGCCGCGACGTCGCCCGCGACAACGAGCGTGTCGTCAGCTGGTCCTCGAGCACGTGCACCTGCCGCTGCAAGCGATGCGCCCTGTCCTGCGCCTCGAACACCACGCTCTCGAGCGCGCGCATCTGGGACTGCGCCGACGAGAGCTCGATCGCGTGTTGCTGCCGGACCGCACTCAGCATCTCGTCGTCGAGCGAGCGCAGCCCGTCCGCATCCATCGGCGTCTTTTGCATGCCCTCGAGCTCGTTCTGGAGCGCCTCGATCTCGGCGCGGTAGTGGTGCAGGAGCTGGCTCTGCTCGGCCTCGTTCTTGCGCGCAGACGCGAGCGCGGATTCGAGCTGGGACAGGTCGTCTTCGCGGCGCCGCGCTTCGGCGCTCAGTCGGTGGCTCATGTCTGCGTGCTGCATCTCGGTCTGGCGCATCCGCGTCCGCTCGGTTTCGAACGTCTTGACCGTCGCGTTTGCGGACTGGAGCTCAGCTTCGAGGAGGGTGTAGCCGCGTTGGAGGTCTGCGACGCTTTGCTGCAGCGAACGGCTGTCCTTGTCCCGTAGCGCGTCCGAGTCCTTGCGCCGCTTGGCTGCCTCTGCTTCGCGTTCTGTCCCTTCGTCGAGGGCCACCTCGAGCTGGGTGATGATCGTGTCGCGAGACCGTTTTTCGTGCTCCAGCCTCTCAACTTGTTCCATGAGCTCCAGCTTGACAGAGGTCAGCTCAACGATCTTGGGCCGCATCTCTTCCAGGGATTGCATGAGCTGCGTCCCTTCGGCTTGGAGGTCCTTTTGTGTCTTCTCCGACTCTTCTGCGCGACGGAGAGCAGCACGGAGTTCGCCTTGGACATTCTGTAACGCCCTGTCGCTAGATGTCGCTTCGGAAGCCAGTTCCCGGAGTTTTTGTTGGAGTTGTTTGACCGCATTTTGATTGAACTCGACCTGCGACTGTAAGGAGGCGCGCTCTTCCAGAAGAGCGTCGTGACGGTCAGTGGCAGATTGCAAATGACCATGGAGTGCAGTGTGGTTAGCTTCCAAGTCTGCATGCCGCGTCTTCCATCCTGCCTCGCTCTCAGTTTTCGAGCGGAGCTGTGACTCTAGGTTGTCTTTCTCGTGCTTAATGGTCGTGTGTAACTGGAAGAGAAGTTGGTATAGCGCGAAAACAGCTGTACCGAGAACGCACCTGTTGTATCTTGTTGAGTTGAAACTCGAGCCCATCTGCGCGGTCTTGAGTGTTCTTGAGAGAGGCCTCCAGTTTATCCGCCCTGTCATCGCTTTCAATCTGCTCCTCTAGCTCGCGGACCCGTTGCTGATATCGATCGGAAGTCGCTTGTACTTCTTCGAGTTCGGCCTTCCTGAGTTGGATTTCGCGTTCCTAAATGACGTCAAGGACCCTTCCAACTCAAAAAGCCTAATAATGACCCTACCTGATCCCGAACACGTTCCACCAGTTCTTTTTCGCGAGAAAGGGCATCCTCGAGCCCATTTCTTTGGTTCGCGGTAGTTAATTCAAGTTCTTGGGCCCTCTTGGTCAAACGGACAGTCTTTGCTTGCTCGACAGCAAGTGACTTTTCCTTCTCTTGAAGGTCTACAGACAGCTTCAACAATATTCAGAACACATCATAGAGATCTCACCTATCTCGATCTCTTCTAACCGCTGGGTTGATGCTATCAACGAGGCCTTCTCAGAGACCAAAAGAGAAATAGTCTGTTGCCGACTTTGATCCTGTTCTTGCCATCTCTCGGAGTCGGCGGAAGCATTAGCGCGCAGCTCCTCGATCTGACTCCGTGCTGCAAAGAGGTCCTGCTCGACCTTTGTCAAGTGAGCCCGAGAGTCATGGACTTGCTGCTGTGCCAGTCTCAAGTCCGAGGTCAAACGCTCAACGTCTGTCGTTGTGTGATGATGATGCTCTGCTTTGGTAGAAAGGGACATACCACGCCGCAATGAATTGACTTGCTTGTCCGCTACACTTAACCTTTGGTCCAATTCCAGCCGAGTGGCTTCCAGATTGCCAATCTTGGTCTCAGCAACCCCATGCAGGTTCTCTAACCGCGACTTTTCTTGGGATAACTCCTCGACATGACGCGTTGCGAGAAGACGCGCGTCCACTGCTTGTGCATGCTCATCTTGGAGAGCTTTGAATCGAGCGCGCTCTTCCTCTAGAACCTGAGCATTCTTGCGAGCATCTAGCGTCTGTTAGGAGGATGCGCTATGGACAATAATCAGTCACTCACCGGCGCGGATTCCGTCGAGATGAACCAGAGAAGTTTGAATAGCAGTGTTCTCGGTCTGTAGAGACGCTATGACCTGACGTTGCTCCGCTACTTGATTCTGGAGGTCGTCCAGAGCCCGCTGGTTGACAAAGGAGGTCGGTACGGGTGGCGACTCCACGCGCTCGCGAAGAGGTAGTGAGGGCTGGGGCGAAGGCCGAGGTTTAGGCTGGGCGATAGGACTCGCCTCGGGAACCTCAGCCCGGGGTAATGACTCGATCCAATTAGCGTCTGCATCACCGGGGCTGAATCTGCGTGCACCATACCCTGTTCAGAGGCGGTTAAAATGTCACAACACTGGGAACGCACAGGTCGTTGATGTCTGGCTCGCGTTTCCTTTCCTCGGACGGAGGCTCTGCTAGGACAGGTGTATACGACCGAGATGGCGGAGGGCTAGCTAACGAGGCGCTACGACCACCTGCCACGCCAGTCTTTTGTTGTTGGCGTTTCTTGAGCTATGCACGGAGGTAAGTTCATTTGACAAAGTAGTACAACCAGACCCACCATTGCCTTCGCCCTGGCAGCCTTTGCAGCTCGGTCATCGTCGTCGGTTTGGGACATGGATATGACACGTCAAGAATCGGAAACTTGGTAGAACGAATTCAAGTCTTTATAAGTTCACTCAACATTACAATACATAATCCAGCTACGCTTGAACCAGCATAAGCTGTAATAAAAAATAGAATTGAATCACGACTGAATATGCACAGTGTTGGTAGCAAGTGGAAGAAACATCAGAGGTTGGATTTGGGCGCAGCAGATGCCCCGCGCGGAGACAATATATGTATACCAAAGCAGTGAAAGATTGCAAGCCCACAAGAGACTTGCAAATGACTTGTAAGGATTGACTCGAGGCGAGCGTTGGAGATAACGCAGGCGGGTGAGAATATGGCAACGATATCAATGGACAGATAGTCGAGGGCAAACCGGTGAGTAAATAGAAAAGGAAGAGTGTCGCGGAAAAACAAGAATTGTCACTGTCCCTTTTTCATCATGCCCAGACCTGAAGACGTTGGCTCAGCCATGATCATCTGCCCGAACACTGCAATCACTCACTCGAAGCGTGCTATCCCAACTGCCTGTACAAAGGGCCATGCCGTCGACTGACACGCCCAGACAACTGACTCGGTTTTCATGACCAGTCAAAACTCCCACACGCTCGCCTCTCAGTGTGTCCCAGACATTGCAAGTCCAGTCATCATAGCCTCCGAAAAGAATGCGACCAGAGATCGAAAATGCGACCGAAGTGATGCCACAGAGTATATTGTCATGGGTGAAGCTGTTCAATTCACGATCTGCTCGAATATCGAATAGTCGGCAGGAGGCGTCGTCAGAACCCGTGGCAAAAGCATCGCCGTTGGGGAAAAATCTAGCAAAAATAGAAGTCAGAAACCATGGGCGACACCAACGGTGCATAAACGTACTGGACGGCATTGATGTCTGACTCGTGACCAACAAACGTTTGTGTAGCGCGGCCACTGCGTATATCCCAAAGCTTTGCGGTGGCATCGCAAGCACCAGAGACAAAGACATTTTGATTCGGGCCAAGCGAAAGGCTGCAAGGATACGGGCTCAGAGTGGGAGGATATGATAGAAGAACGATTACCTCATAACATCACCAGTGTGGTCACTAAACTCGACGACTCGCACACCCGCTTCGATATCCCAGAGCATGCATGTCATGTCACCAGAGCTGGTGACTATTTGCCGGTCATTGATAAACCTGCAACAACTAAGGTAACCGGAATGGGCACTCAATTCACGAGCGCCTCTAACACCATTGGCTTCTCGGCTGTTGAGATTGTAAATGGAACAAATGTTGTCCAGACCACCACAAGCGACAAAATTCCCAGATGGCGAGTATGCACAGGTCATGACCCAACTGGAACGGAGGGGGATTGCGTGGACCTTGTTGGTGGTATAAGCGTCCCAAACGATAAGCTTGCCATCCTGCGAAGCTGAGACGAGATGCCGTCTATCCGCGGCCCAATGCATGGCATAAATCTTTGCAAGGTGTCCCTTGAGTGCACGCCGAGGTCGCATCACGATCCGGGGGAGTGTGTCAACTTCGGCCGCCATCGCCCGCACTAAGCGCAACAAGGCCATTAATGAATCGCTGAAGAGGACGGTACCACGTACGACTAGTATCAGCAGAGGCCTCTTTGCTCGCGCGGATTTTCTCCTTCAAGACCTCTGCTTCACGACGTGCCGCAGCAATGCGCTCTTGTATATCACCCTGGGATTGAGACATGTCTGCGACTCGAGTCTGAGGCTACCTGCAGGTAAGAAGAAGTTCAAGGTTGAAGATGGGTCGTTGTAAAAATTTGCCCACCTGCGATGCTTGCGAAGCTAGGATGAATTAGCAGAAAAGCGTGTGAAAAAGCGCTGGAGGAGTAGTCAAGGATTGCGATGAAGATGGCGATGTCTCCGTGTAAGCACCACCGGCAACGGTGAGGAGAACAAGAGCGACGATGGCGAGGCGAGGCGAGCTGAACAGCGTATCCCACTCGAACTGGGAAACGTTTGACCCTCTCCAGAGACACAGTACACGACAATACCGGTTATTCCCGAAACTCCGACGGTGGCGCATGGAATGGAATTCAAGGAAAAAACATTTCATTCTGGAGCTACCAACTACACCGCAACAGCAGCCGGAGCTGGCGTGACCACCTGGGATGACCCAGCAGTGTGCGACTGCGGCGGGGCCGAGGCGTTGTACTGAGTCATGGGATGTTCCACCGGACCACCCGAGGAACCGAAGGATTCCTTGACAGAAGAAAACCAAACACTCGTACCACGACTTGCCGCCACCACGGCCACAATGAATAGGACAATAGTGTACAGTAAGACTGGACAAAAGTCTCAGATAAGGTCAACAAGAGAAGAGAGAATAGGCTTACGAAAACAGAAGTTGACAAATGCAAAGGCTTCGACAACTTGAACTTGTTGACACATGCCATTGAGAGCGGAGTAATACGCTGAATCCACACCGTCGAGTGCAGCGACTACGCTACAATCATACGAAACGAGATTATACTGGTTAACCGTTTCGCCTGCAGCAGCCACCCAGAGGATCCAAAGAATAGCTGGAATGGCATGAGCAATTTTAACAACAAACCGTGACGGCAGCTTACACAACCAAACTAACTCAACAACGATCATAGATGTAAAGGCACCACGACGAACGAAATCAACAATAAGCCTGCAGAGATGAATTAGCGTACAGGACAAGTAAAGGAATATGGTACCAACATGATGGGTAAAGTTACCAGAGATATCACCGCAACAGCAAGAGCAAGAGATGAAAAAGTAGCCGTATCATTGAAATATTGTTGTGTTTGTGATATCAAGTGGGCGGAGACGCCCAGCTCAACGATAGAGAAGACCGTCGTTGCTCCTGGAACACAGGTCAGGAGTATTCTTTATTCAGGATGTTATTGCTCACCTAGGACACCTAAGCGGATGAGTGGAAGTATGGGCATCGTCGAAATCGCTTCCGGAATGAGGGGGGGAAGTTGAGGAAGAGTAAAACTCTCCTGCCCCTGGTCTTTATCATCCCGAGACAGACAGGGTCAAGCCATGTAAGGCGCAGGGCAAATCACCAAGCTGTGGCGTCATTAAGACTGCCAAGCACCACGATCTCCCCATTCAATCAGCGCCCATGCAAGGGGACACAGCCTTGAGCAAAAAAGGTACCCTTCGACCATCCACTTGCTTGTCAACGAACCAAAGAAACACCGATGACGAGGGAACCCCACTCCACACAGTTTTGGTGCATGGTTCCGAACAACGATAAGTATCGCTGTGTGGTGAGGGACTTTGAACATACCGCAAGGTGGATAGTATGACAGCAAGTTCCACGACATAAATAGTAACGGAGGACCTAGAACAGGAACATTTTACCGAAGATCTGGGTAAATGTTTGACACTAGTACTCATATTATGCAGGCACACTATTGACAGGTGTAGCAATTTTTTTTCTTATTCGACAGCCAGCTCACACTTACAGAAAGTCGGATCCAAAGGGCTTGGCCACAGGGTGATCCAATTGGCAAGGTCAACTGACCTGGATGATACTGTAGTACTTGGCCCGATCTGGGCTAACATGATCATGAGCTGAACAAGATCTCTCACAGGCCGTAATATTTTCTCCCAGGTCCAAACAAAAGAATCCGCTTTACATACATGTAACTGATCCCTTGCCACCAATCGGCGTCTTGGCCGTCGCAAAGTGGCCACTCTGTGTTACGTCGGTCTGACTCATATTATTTACGAACGAAGCTGCCGGAGCCATCATTAACATGCTCACGGTCTCAAACTCGTGTGTTCAACCTAAAACTATGTGGGATCGCAACGAAGTGCTGTACACACTGTCTATCTCCTTGTATTGTCCCCAATGGATTCAATCTACATATCTCTAGAGCCAAAATAGCGATGGCAATATACCAACTTATACAGGGCCGCATCTTCCTTTGTGGACCCTGTAAACGTGTGAGAACCCAAAGAATCTATAGGGATATTTAGGACACACCTTCGAACATAATGATTCAATTCGGAGATGCCAGAGCGTGAAAGGTTGTTTCGGCGGCAATTTCCATAGCAGTGCCCCTGTCGCGAGCTATCCCCCTTCCATACTCAACCCCATTAACTATCGACGGTCGTTTGTCAGTATTCGGGTGAAGTGTGACTTGCTGCTTACAGTATGCAACCGCTAGCCATCGTGTGTCATGTGAAGGACCGGACTGTGAGTATGACCAGGAAAGATTTCGCGTGTGGCCATATCTCCCCTGAAGAAAGTTGTTCAGGTACATTCGCCAGTCACTTCGTGGGCCTAGTAGAGCACGATAAGTCGTCTTTGACCACAGATATAGAACAAACAGATGCTCACGTTCAACCATATTGAGGGAAGATTGCTTCGATAAGATACGATACAACAGATGTCTGGAACTCGTTGGAGACAATGGTGCCGCTCATGGGCTTTTAAACAGGGGATCCACAGGAAGTTGTGTAGTGTCATCTCGAGTCAAAAATGACGAGAAACCCGATGAACTGTCCCAGGTAGTGAGCCGGTAAGAGCTGGGCCCATGTACCGCAGCTGTGTGAGAGACACAAATGTCTGCGGTAGCTGTGTTTGGAGAGTAGTGATCCTCGTATTGATGAGTTACAGCTGTAGCGGGATATATTGTGATTGCCATCGGTGTCAGCGCCCGACCGCAACTTCGAACAAGTGGAGGAAACGCCATACTTTACCTGCCGATCTGACTCACAGCCAAGCTGTGTGTGAGAAACTCAACCGGGATGTTTGCAACCTCCGGATGTACGTCGATCGTGTCGTCATCTGGCAAGTATACACGGATCTGTTTCCTTGTTGTGGAACTTTGTATACGACCAAATATCGCATTTTCCACGATGTTCGGCGACGGAGATGACTGTACAGCATGCTTGAAAGATAGATGCGGTTAGTGGCGGCGAGAGCGGTGGACAACTTCCAAAACTCAAGTAAAGCTATGGCACATTGGCTGACCGGCTTCGTTGGCGTTTGTGGTCATCCGCATTGAATGAATGGCGTATATGCTTCACGACCCGCAGTGCCATCCAGCCAACCGAGCCAGGTTGCGGCTCCGAGCGCAGCAACTCTAGGGCAGTATCTTGTCCGAATACAACACGTATGCTTTGAGTACGAAGAGAGCACTAAGTTCAATAGAGAGAGGAATGTCATCAATATCATTCGGTTGTTGCAGAGGAGCATTCGTTGCCATGGTACATGCCTATTCGGCGTAGAAGTTGGGTGTCCATATATGGTATCATCCTATCCATCTTCATGATAGTATCTGCTTCTTAACATAAATTTACGACGCTGCTATAAGGAATGTGCAAAGTCTATGATACACTGTGTACCAATATTAAACATGGTTCAAACTGAACATAGGTTGAGCCTTCGGCTCTCACTGCTCAGGTCTCCGGCGAGATTTGTCCAGAGCGATCAAGACACTCCTGGCGGCAGCCTCCATCGCTGCGCCACGAGAAGGACCAGCTCCGTGACCCCACTCAACCTCGTCTACTGCATAAAATGTCAAATCCTGGAGGGTGATCGTATGATTGCACACACAGTACGCAATCGCATGCCAGGTAGGCTGATTATCGGGCCCCTCTGGCCATGTGTTCCAAGTCAAGCGGCGACGTGGATCGTCCCTGTATACCCCTTGCAGATGGTTATTGAGCATCTGACGGCAGTCTGGGGAGGTCTCTTAGCGAGGGGTGGCTGAGTGGTAACGATACTCACGACCCTGTTCTATTGCGGCAATCTCGAGCATGATACTGATAAGTAGTTTTTTCGGCGATGAAATCAAGCTGACGATGGCTAGACCATCAAGGGGATCCTCTCCTTATATTTTGTAGGGCCGGCTGTGCAAGCGTATCTTTTGCGTCAGCGCGGAAAATCCATAGGTTGGTGAGGCAGAGGAGGATAGAATCTGAGCACCCAATGGAATCGTTTTCTTCCCGAAGTAGTACTGTCACAAACGCCTGCACGGGACGCGCATTGATCTTGCTGTTATCTCTACTAGGCGCCGCACTGGATCCACCAAGCTGTAGTGCTGCGGGAATAACGTCAAACGATGTTTTACGTCCATCCGGCTTTTCAAGTTATACTGTTTGGTAGATCTAGGAACTTCAAAACAATTTTATTTGGTTTACTTCTCACCGAAACGCCAGATATCTTTAAGCGCTAACCTGAAGTAGCTTTGAAGCTTCTGCGACATGAAATAAATAATACCAGGACTTTTCGAATAATACTTACACAGATGCGGAGGCCCGAGTTCAATTTGTTTCCTTGCCACGCACCCGCCGATCAAGGCGAACGTCCCATGTTTTCGTCTTGGTTACGTAAGCGCGTCTCCAACCCTGGCGGCCTAGTTTCTTGCTATGCTTGCAATTGAGTCGCCCCAGCAATCAATACTCAAGTTTAGACATACCTCAGGGAGGCTGCGCCGGTGGGCAGTCGTTCTAGTTCTTCGAGATACTGCCATTTCATGCCACCACATTCCTCAGACCCCGTTCCGGATGTTCAACGCGTATTCCACATGTTCCCGCAATCATTGACCGCCAGACCAGACTACACAGCGAGGGAAATTCGTGCCCACCTGGATTGCAAACCGCATGACTTTCAAACAACACCGCCTTGTCTCCAGCTGGACCCGATCGCGGTTCTGCTGTTTATACCTCCGAATGGCCGACGTCCCAAAGGAACAAACAAACGTTTTGGGATATCTTTGCAAGCGCGCAACTCCTCTGTCTACACCACTTTTTCTTAGCTTATCTGGACGAATGCGTATCTGAAAATTCTCCCGACAGACGTTGCTTCAAGGTCGCGGGCAATTACTAGGGCGCCGCTCGGCGTTTCCAAGTCCTTCTCCAGGGCCTTACTTTGACAGTGCTTGGAGCGATCCAAAGCAGATACCCGACATGAAGTCCTCGTGGTCATTCTCTTTCTCTCGCTTCTGCGCACCAAGCAATTCGATCGTTTTGCGTGTCGAGAGCGCGCCTTATTTCATGCAGCTTGGCCATTTCGTGTATTATTCCCTAAATTTAATGGGAACGCCGCGATCGGGGAGAGCACTTGCGCACAGAAAGCACGCTGCTCAGTTCTGCATTGCCTCGGGCAATACCGCCATCGTTAACACCTTTCTCGATTTCTCCGCTGCCAGATGGTATAAAACCCACTGATCGATTATAGGTACTCACTAGGTCAACACAGAATGCCCACTAGTGTGTACTTGCGTGCTTCTCTCAACTCTTTGATGGTTTCATTTTGTTCATCATCCCAGCTCAAGACCCCATTGTCGCGCTGAACAATTGTAAGTCAAGCTGTTTTCCACTGAGTGACACAGTCCACCACAGTCCCGTTCTTTAGATTTACAGTCTGTGGGGCGGGCTACCGCACTCAGCTGGAAGGATTCGACGAGCGGGCCAGAACACAGTCCAGAATGGAAGTCAGTGTGCAAAAGTAAACAGACTTCCTTTGCTCCACGCTCTTTCTAATATATTCTACAGTTTCCGGGAAGGAGTATGCAGTAGGTACCGGAACCCACAAACACCTCTCACGCGGTGAAGCAGCAGAGCTTACTCTGGAGGCTCTCAAACAAGAGGCTGAAAGCGATCAGGGTGACAAGTTAGACTGATTCTTGGTATCCATCACGCAGCGAACTGACAGCTCAAATTTTCCACGTTTTCTCTCTATTTATTTTCCTCATCATTCTGCTATCCTCATCGGTCATGTCAGCCTATGCTGCATTCCACTCAATATTACACCTAGATCACGTCCCGGTGGCCTGATATTTGTTTAGCATTTATTGCATTTTTTCGGACATCGTCATGGAAGGACTGACGCTAGCCTGTGAACTAGTGGCAAACGTCGCTGATGGCGTGATATGAACAACACCCACTTGTAAATCAACGACCACTCGTGTGCCAAGATCCGACATTATCTGACCACGTACGGTGTGTGGCGAAACATGTTGCCAAATACGCCGTGGCCCAGTGCTTTTGGCACACTCAAGATTTTGATTGTGGTGACTTCCCTGGTCACCGGCAAACGGGTTCCTCGTTGATCTTCTCCGTCGCCATGGCGGAGTTGTTCTCTGACGCTGATTACTACTCACACGATAGATTGCCGGTAGATGCGTCATAGTCGCCGGTACGAAATTTCCGCTTTATCCCTCCATACTTCGGCTTTCGTTTTTACGGCTGGTGACGCAACCACCCAATTGGTCTAGTTTCTGGGTACTGCGCATCACCGTAATGTGTTTGATCACTCCAAAATTATCCTCATATCATGTTTACTCACTTGCATCTATATGTAGCCATCCGATGGAGTACTTGATCGACTCGGGAGACCTGTCTCGGACGGTTACAACTCAGCCGCAGTGATGACTTTGACAGAAAGTGTCATGATTCCGATGGCGGTTGACACTCAGTCGGCCAGTACGAAGCCTTCGTTTGAAAACCGGCGCTCTCTGACGGACGGCCAGGAGTCGTCCGGTGCTAGTAGATCCGGAAGAAGCGGCTGGGGAAGCCACACGAGCAAGGCGATTATAGTGGCCGTGGTTGGTATTCTACCAAGTTATTGATCAATGACTCAAAGAATTGGCGCCTTGCCATGTGCTATTACACATCTTCCGCGATACAGGCTCGGTTTCGTGGCACGCCCGGCATTCCGGTCACGGATTGGGCAAGATCACTAAATTCGCCGATAGAAAATATGGCTTAAATACGACAAGAAGTTTGCAAGGGACATCCAGCCCATACAACATCGTCGCTTCAATATTATCTCATAAACTTGTAATTCCGCCCTCGACATGTCCAACGGGAGTGGGTCGAATTTTTGTTTATTTGGTGGCATAGAAACTCATGGTATCGTAGGATATATCACTGCCCTCAATAATCGTAAGCTAATTTTTATGGGGTGTTGCGTACGCGCGCATTTCTCAATTGCGGCGTAGACTTCCAGCCCAACGAGGCACACTTGTTGGCTTGGAAATATTCCAGTGAAGGCCCCGCAAACGCCTTGATGTGGACTGCGGTGTGTAAAGGTGTGCCAACAGGTGGAGATCAATTTAGCGAAATGACTAATGATATGTATCAGTTAGGGGCGAGGTTCTCGGAAGTGGTACCGCCAGTCAGCTTCGTGTCGCCAAAGAACAGGCGGCACAATCCGCATGCCAGACGTTAGGAATTGGAGCATAACCTGTTTCCTTCACGTTGATACATGCCGAACCAGTAGAATCGTTCGCAAAGATGAGCCGCGGAGTTTCCATATTAGGAAACACTACATTTTCCTTGTCGTAGACAGTACTTGCAATTAATTGCTATTATACTCGTTCTTGGAGCTTAGTCAAAGTATAGAAAGGAACAGGCGACACAACCTGATGTCTCGACGTCCGATACCATATCTTTTCGCTGGTATACTTGGTACGATCTTCACAGAATCCTATGACTAGTATTTGTGTCGATCCACCGCCATCTTACTAGGTGTTGTGTCTGGCGTATATATTTTTAACCCGCTCTTTGAAAATAATGCTGCTGCAAAGTGCGTGCTTGAAATGAGACGTGGAAGCACAGAGCTAATCCTTTCTCAGAGAACTCCGAGGTGCAACAGCGACCGTTAAATTCCCGGACAGGCCCCAATCCACCACTCCAAAAGAAAGCAAATAGGCATTCATGTGCAGTTGGGTGCCCGCTTCTTGCGGTCACCCAAGCAACCAAGTTGCGCTTGTGACTCATCACTGGGTTATTCCATATCCCGTAGCGTCTCGTTTTCGTTATGTGGTCGTGAACGGATGTAAGGGTACTTGTGCTTCATCAGATCGACAAGTTCATAGCTCCCAACGCGTGGATAGAACGGTTTTTTCTACGAATTCACACTCCAAACTGACGAACACGGCAAATTCCCGCTATCTCCACCGCAAATTACACACCCATTCCTCTTCATTATCGATCGACATCCATTCGTGTTGCTCCGTTAGTGCTATTATCTATGGCGTCACGGCGTTCCCATATCTGTTGTACATTTTTAAAAGAGGGCCAAAATAGCACGCAAAGGGTCCTACCTGCAACACACTCTCGCCTAGGAAGATCATTTCTTTGCGGGTCTCTTCGACGATAAGGTCCTGTATTTGGAACCACTTTTCGCCCTCGCCGCCTCCGCCGCCAACTCGGAGATGAACCTTCCAGACGGTATTCTCCTTGTCACGCGTAGTTCCCGCTACGGATTCGTGGGTAACGTTGGCGATCAGATCGTAGACCGTAGGCGGATGCGAAGGTGGCGCATCAAGGTCTGCCAACGAGCCATGTTGACGAAGATCCGTGCGGAGATGGAGGTGATTAGCAGCGTCATGATATGAGAGATCTACAAAGCGCACAATCGCGGAAATCGACCCCCCTGAGCGGGAAGGTGACGATAGTTGGGTTTTTCTCCTCCACAAAGGCATTCTTGGTGAATCGTTTGTAGTGAAGAATAATATATCGTGGGAGACGCTGACATTTATACCGCCGCAGCTGGCCAGCCGACTCCTTTGGTGGTGCGTGACTATGAGTGACAAGGGAAGCGTGTCCAACATGAGGTGTTTACCTGCGTGGTGACGCCATCATATTTGGCCAACACGGAATGTACACTGACCTGTGGGATGATGTTTTTCTCGACCGCGTCCTGGAACAGTGGTGGCGGCGGAAGATCGACCGCCAGGAAAAGGAACGGTGACACCGCTGACTTGATGTCTGACGCACGGAAACCATAAATCGGTATGAATATGATATGATCTAATGTCCTAACCTCTGTCGATATCGAATTTCGGCTTTTCATTGCCAGCCTCGTCAGGGCGTACGAAGACTTGCTGTGTCTCTACGCGAAGCTCACCCTGGAAAGTCGAGAATATTACGCCTGCACGGGTTATGCGTTTTAGACGGTTGGCAACCACGATCAAGACTGAACTTACTCGAGTTCTTCTTCTTCGTGCCGCCTAGGCCAATGTGTAGGTGATTAAGAAACCAACCGAGAAACTCGACTGGATCTCCTTGTTTCTCTAATGAGAATTTTCCAGAACTGGCGCGATTGACTTCCTGCAGAAACTCATGCGGACTAACTTGACTCTTGAAGAGGCGCGGATTCCATATTTTTTTTGCGAGGGCCGCAAATCTTTTGACAAGCTCTGACTCTTTCCCTTTAAAATCCGATAGGAGCAAGTAGTCCCGCAGCGGTGGAACATGAAGAAGCGAGTGAATGATTACGTTCATGTGGTCATTACGCTTGATGTTGTTTAGACCGACGTAACCTTGCAAATAGGGTTTGTGCGTGAGGTCGTACGATGGTTTGGTGAGATGAGACGTAGAGGAGAGTTTTGCTATGGATGCTTTCGTAAAATTGGGGTTCAACACGAAAGCAATATCTTCAAGTGACGGGTCAGATACAAGATAGCCATCTGGGAGTACATAGACCTGATAGCCCACTGAAGTGAATCTCCGAGACACGTGTAAAGGGTGGAATTGACCTTTGTTGTCTCGAGATTGATGAACACATGATGGTCATCGTGGATGGAGTGGGCATAGGCATATGAACTGCGGCCACGACCTTGGAAATACTTTCCGCAAACTAGACAGCCGTAGATGTTAATGTTCGAGGTCGAGACTGAGCAAACTTTCTCGAAATCAAAGTCAAGCAAAGCTCTGTTAATCTACGAAGGATTATGAGGGAGTGTCAGGAGTTGAGGATGCGTGTTTGCATACGGTGTCAAGGTATAAGTCCGATGCCTTGTGCTCGTGTGCGTGGGCTGTGTCATCTAAGAAATAAGGATCATCATCTTCAACATCCGGCCCAGGGACGGGTGCATTTCCGTCGAGCTTGCTGCTGGGCGCAGAGTGGCGATGTTTCTCAGAACCAAACACGACTGAGGGGTCCTCCAGCCTTACCCGCTTGCTTGGCGGTTCCCCGTCATTGGAGAAGGGCTGTTTCGGAGACGGCTTGGGGTCTGGACCAGACATAATTGAGCAGGAGAACGTGAGCCTACGAACGATTATGTAAGCAACGGGTTTGTCAAGTTGGCAGGCCAATTTGTGACAACGTTAGGTGTTCCGAATGCTCTCCGGTACTCGCGCAACGAGGCGCGTTCTGTCTTGCCCGACGCGTTCAAGGGTTTCCGCATTTACCTCGACAGCGAGCGCGCGCGTCGTTCCTCAGCCAAAGCCGTCGCTGCCTTTGGACCCCGCTCTACGGTCCTTGCTTCATGATGATATATCTTTGATGGCCAAGTCTCCAATCTCAGCCTCTACAAGAGAATTGGAAGCACTTGAAAACGAAGCGGGAGAGATAGAATACTATGGCATGGATTACGAAGACCGCCCGATGGAGGAACCCGAACACCATAGGGAGGACCGCAAATCACCCGCAGCCCGGTTCGGTAGCGACGGGATTGGTTCTGTAGTATTGCCTCCAGAACTTCAGCGCACGGTCACTGCGCTCATCGAGGGTATGTTCTTCTTGTTGCTCTCTTATTTGAGTTCTGTGATCATATATAGGCACGAACAAGACACTTCTACACAGCGATGCGAAGCGTCTTTTTGCAGAACAGGACGACTCGGGAGAAGCTTGGTCTATGGCTTATAATGTCGAGTACAGAAATCGCCGACAGCGTTATCAGCACGCAGCGCGGGATGGGACTGCATTCGCATCTGTCATCCTCCCTGCTCATTATGCTGCCATATATGCAGTATTGCGTCACGTAAAGCACAGATTAGGACCGTCGTGGAATGTGGATAAAGTAATTGATTGGGGTTCTGCTACCGGAAGCGGACTCTGGTATGATTTTTCACCTAAAAATTAGGATAATCATCAAGATTCTGTAGGGCAGCATTGAACGTGTTTCAAAAATCACCCGCAACCCCAGGAGAAGGACCGTCGTTGGCCAACTCCACCGTCGTCACGTACCTTGGAATAGACCAGCGAGAAGGTCTCATGTCGATAGCCAAACGACTGCTGCAAAGTGGATATTTATTACTTCGTTATTTTATCAAGGTCGCTGAAGGCATAACATAGACACCGCGCTTGGTGAATTGCAGGCTACGTGGAGAAAATCCTTCCAGGAGGAACATCGTGTAGATCCCACTGAGGGCCATTCTACTATTGCACTCTCCGCATTCATGCTTTCTGCGCAGTCTTCACCTTTGGCCAAGAAAAGTATGGTCAAGGAAATGTGGCACAGTGGTGCACAAACGATCGTACGTCCAATGTCCCCGTCACCACCAACGATTCAACCATAGTTAGATCCTCATCGACCATAACTCGCCCGCTGGATTTCAAAACATCGCGGAGGCTCGTCGTGTCTTGCTCGAACTGGGACGCAAAGAAACCGAGAAACCGGAAACGATGGAGTTACCCTGTCGGGGCTCACATGTCGTGGCACCGGTAAGTCGCGAACTTACGTGTACGAACATTTCGCGAATTGACGTTGTTTTTTTTTTTGAACTCTCCTGTTCATTTCCCCGCATTTGAAAATGTCATGTCAATTTCGCATCCCCTCGTCTTTCATGATTTAGTGCCCACATGATCACCCCTGTCCCCTCCAACATTCTGGCCCTTCAAATCTCGTTTGCGGCTTTTCCCAGCGCCTGCAACGTCCCACGTTTGTTCGGCGCACGAAACATGCAAAACAAGGGCACGAGGATATCGGCTATTCATACGTTGTCATTCGGCGAGGGACAAGACCTGATAGTACAAGCTTAGACGCAAGCAGACAGCCAGTGGGGAGAATGGGTGGAGTGGAGAAGGAGGCGATAGAACGGGCAAAGGCAAGGTCGAGCGTTCTGAGGGAACTGCAACGTGCACATGGACATGGACATGATCGTACCAGTATGGACCCGCAATCACCGCTATTCTCGGCGTCAGCTACGGGGTCCGCGTCTGCGCACGCCCGATCGCCAGCTGCCACCGACGTCAATTCCGTCTCTGCGGACCACATAACGGCCCAGGCTCATGTGCCTGTGGATGACGGTGTTGACACCGATGCTGCGGAGTTGCTTGGGCGGGTGGCATGCGCAGATGCTGCGTCTGTCATGTCGCCTCGTTTTGATGTGCGTTTGTCGGACGAAGCTACGGTGCGGGCGCAGGGACAAACCCCGTCACCATCGGTTTCAACGCCACCAGCGCCTGTCCAAATAGTTGCCTCCACCCCGGAACTCAGACCCGAGGGCACACGTGAAGGACTCGAATCACCCGAAAACCTCGAGGAAGTTCTGAGGAGCGAGGCATACAGTTGGCCGCGTCTCGTGTTCCCGCCGCTCAAGAAGAGCGGACATATCATCATTGATGCATGCACACGTGAAGGTTCGTACCTTCCCACCGCCCTTCCCATTTGACTAGTCCCACCACACGTTGAAATGAAGTGACCGGGCTAACACAGCTTCTTTGTTCCGACAGGAAAGATCATGCGGCTCACGGTCCCAAAATCCCAAGGTAAACAAGCATTCTACGATGCTCGCAAATCTTCGTGGGGCGACATCTTTCCACATCCGTCCAAGAATAAACCTATTGAGCGTTTTCAGCCTACTGATGAGACCTCCCCGGGGCCTCAAAGTATACTGGGTGCAAAGGGATCTGATATAGGCAAGCGGTCAAAGGGACGGGATAAGAAAGGCAAGACACACGAAAGAAGCTATGCTGCGCTCGATGAGTCGCTTTGGAGGGAGCAAAGGGCAAGGTGGAAAGCTTCCAGAAAGAATATGGCTCTTGAAAGGGACGAAAATTTGAATCTGATGGATTCCGAGGCGGGCAACATTCACAATTGAATAACCCCATTTCCTTTCCCCACTCACGGGCTTACTACAAACACACGCTTGTCGTTAATATCATGTGCAACACATCCTAACTCTTGCAAATGTTCTCTCAAGACCTCGTCAAACTACTCAAGGTATGAGTGGATAAAATAAAATAACAGATCTGACTCGAAGGGAGCCGGGGTTGACAATGATTGTCCCTAATGGATCGCATCTGATCGCTGTTACCAAATCCAACGCCGGTGCCAAGCTGTACAGGCGTCACGTAGCTGCATACCACGACGCGCAATCCGTCCGGTGATTCATCAAAGATCCTTTATCTGAATGCCGGGCGCTTGAGTCGAGCTGAGAAGGATCCGGGTGATCGCATTCACTGAGAAGAGGTCAGTCAGTCAGTTATAGCGCATTCAGACACGGAGGCAAGAAACGCCGTCGATCGAGGTCAGAACGTCCGTCATGAAAATGGCAATATTGGTGCTGGGTGAAGCACATAAAAACCGGATAAACTAAAGAAGGGGAGATCCGTTCGGCAAGTAAAAGAAATGGGTCTGCAATGGATGCAGACGGGGAGGTGAAATTTCAAGAGAGGTGATCGCGCAAAAAGAAGAAAGGAAGGACTGTGCACACCTGGTTTGACACTCTTGCTGTTCTTTCCCTTCTGAGCTTTGGCCTCAGCCTCTGCTACAGCATCCTTGAGGTTCCCCGTAGCGCGTTTTACGTTGAGGACAAACTGTTTGGCATTTTTCACCACGTCCTCGACCGGAAAATGCAGCTGACGCATTGGACGGAAATTAGCTTGCGGTAACCAGAATAAATGAGGCATGTCCTCACCTTTCCGATAGGCATCCTGATAGTTCCCGCTTTGTCGCCTCTCCATTCAGTGGTACCTTGTAGCCGTTGAATATACCCCTCGATGTCTTCGGTAACTGTGCCTCGTCTCTCGGAGGGCATGAGTCCACGAGGACCAAGGATCCGACCGAGTTTGCTGCTGATGCTCCGGATGAGAGATGGTGTGCAAAGAATGGTTGTGCAGTTGTTGTGCTTTCCTTCCGCAACCTAACGCCGACTCTCAGCAACCCAAGACAAGGCGGGACAGGGAAACGGACAGCGTCTACCAGCTCCAGTCCACCGACGACGTGAGCACCAGCTTTCTTGGCTTCGTCTGCCTGCCGGCCATCTGCAAAGACAAGGATACGATACTCCTTCCTTGGTTTGGCTTCGCGCGGAAGGTTGATACGACCCGTAGGTATAGGTGCACCACGCGACATGGCAGTCCGTATCACCAACTCGTACGTGGATTCAGGTCGTGCAACTTCCACTGCCTGGTGACGGATGAGCGACATGAAGTGCGCAATGAGAGCAGCTTACACGAAGAACGGAGATGGCATCACCGAGGGTCATCTTTTCGTGTGCATATGCATCTTTACTGCGCTTGGCCGCCTTTCGCCTGGCTACGAGGGCAAGCTGGTGCTTTGAAGGTGCCTTTTTCTTCTCGACTCGTTTCGCGAGCGCGACAGGTGAAGAAGAAAAGTTGCGGTTGAGTGCGAGCTGGAACGGTCAGACAACAGACGAGACATCGCGTAGAACTTACTGGGAAAACAGAACGAGAGGACGATAGTGCCGACGTGGAACTGAACGTACACCGTCGGCAGAGCACACCGACACTGGTCGACATCGGGGAGAAGATGGAGCCGTGGGAACCCGACGCGTCTCATGTCTTTTCTCAGTTGCGCTCGCCGTCTGCCACTGCGAGCCGCACGAATTCCGGTGCGCCATGCAGCGACCAACGCACAGGGCACCGACCCGTCCAACACCCAGCGCGAAGTCATCCGTCGCATGCTCTACCCGCCAAACGTCCGCACGGGTTCTTCCCCGACGGGTACATGGCGTCCAGACGTAGCTCGCGCGCTCCAGCGTGCCATTCCCTCCGTACAGGCCCACAAAACAATCGAGAGAGCTTGGAAACTTTACCAGCGCCATCTGCGCAAAAAACGCGACGAAGAATTACAGCGAAAGTTTGAGTGCATGAGGAGGGCAATGCAGGAGCTCGAGGAAATTGATCCGGCGTTGTTCAAGGAGGCAAATAGGAGAGAGGATCCAAGGGCGAGGAGTGTCGCAGAGACGGAGATACTCAAGACTTGCACCAACGCCGAGAAGAGGGCTATCGAGTCGAGGGTCAGAGGCCTCTTCCCTCGCGAGCTCAAAGTCCCAGCAGACACCCCTTCAAAGGAGGGCTGGCAGCATGACTGGAAACCGTTCAATCGCCCGCTATAGGTCAGTGCACCTCTGGCTTGTAGCCAAGTCGCTCATACCCCTACAGTGTCATTAATATGCATAAGCTTGAAAATTAATGCTCTACAGCCCAATATCCCTAAACTCTGACATCCTCTCAGGAGGGATACCCATAAATGTATCCGGGACACCCTTCCCTGCTGTCTTGGCTACTACAGCCGCGTGAACCCCCTCCAGTGCCGTCGTCCATGAGCGTAGCGCAGCATAACGTTTTTTCTCGAGTGCTTGACTTCGGGCGAATGTCACTATGTGAGACAAAAAAGCAAGGTGGAAACGTACGCGCGATCCAGCTCCAATCTCATACCAACCTGATCTATTCGGCCGTCCACTTTACCTTCCAGAATGAGCCCTATCAAAAGCTCTTCTACTTCTGCAATCTCGACATTGAGTTGCTATAGCGGTGTCAGCCACCGACGTAGCTTCCCATAACTCGGCTCACCTTGGCGAGGAATGAAAGCTCTAGTCGTGTGTATGGTTTGATGAGGTCAATAAGGTACGACGTCCGTAGACTCCTCAGGAGTTCACCAATGTACGATCGAATGAACGTATCCGCCATTATCGTCGAGTGGTTCTCTGCCCTTGTCAGTAAGAAAATCCGTATTTCCAGCCGACACCCTACCTTTCAGAATCTTTTCAGCCGAATGTACCTCCCTTCTCTGATAAGCGTCTACCAAGTCCGTCATCGCCTTGATTTGTGGGTCCGACTTGTATGGTTTGGTCTCTTGCGAATCAAAGGGGTTCACCTCGCTTCCCGTCAGCATATTGGCGAGTACCAGGTATTTCAGCACTTGAATGCGCTGGGGTGATCCAGCCTCGTCATAATTCCGGAAAGATTCGAAAAAGTCGGAGGAAGCATGAGACCATTGACGTTCGCCCATCCACATCTTTCCTCCGCATTCTTTGATGACCCCCATGATACGTGGGTGGGGGATCGCCGAGCGAACGTCATTCGAGGCGTTGTAAATTTCCTAGCAACCGGTCAGAAGAGTCATTCACGACGAAGAACAAAGAGCGTGCAACCTTGAGTTTCTTGACGTTTCGCATCTCGTTGTGCATCTGAATTTCGAGTGCGTAGATCTCCAGCAGCTGGGTGCCTCTCTGTGACTGGTCCTCGTTATCCATTGCAGCTCTCGTTGTAGCATGCAACTCGCGAATAATCTGGGCGTGCCATGTTGGACGAGAGCATCAGACCAACATTACACGGACCTTTTGAAGCCGACCATACTCCTTTCTGTCCAACCACAGCTTGGCGAGCTTTAAATTCGTCTTCACCGAGAGTCTCTGCGCGTCGTCGAGGTCAGACGTGCCTCTCTCTTGTACCGAAAGCCTACCTCGTTCTTAGCCTCCTCCAACGCCTCGTTCGTCACGGCGTAAAACCGCTCCAGAACGTCCACCTCCACGACTCCACCCTTGCCGCCACCTACATAATCCAAGATCCCGTTGATCGTCTTTTCAGAATAGTTGCGGGTGACGGCAGATTTCGTGTACGTAAGGAGCTTCGTGTAGGTTGTCAATGCATCGGTGGGACGGTGGAGCGTCAGAAAGAGCAGCTTCGTGCACTGCTTTAGAGCCTTGAAGCCCCTGAACGTGGCTGGTTAGTGCGAAACGACGGCGTGAAGAGCGGGCTGACCAGTCGCCCTTTTCTGTCTCTTGGTCCACGATAGCCTTGAACTCCTTTAGTGCTTGCTCGGGCTCGTCCTCTTTCTTGGCTATTCCAAGTGGCATAAACGGGGAAGAGGGGGGTTAGAACCAGACGCACATTTTGCAGTATAATACATGTTTTCGACATCTGCGCTCCCTGACTCGTTGGCTTCATCGTTATCAGAGTAGTCGAAGCCATAGTCCTGTTGATGACGGTCGCGACGAACTCGCAGAGAGAAAGAGACGAAGTACCTCGTCTTCGCTGCCTTGCATGTACTCGGCATCATCATCGTCCATTGTAGTCGTGAATGGTCAAGGTACGGGTCAAGATTAGGATCTTGCGCCACTGATATAAATCTTTTATAAATGGTACAAGTATGCTACGAAATCATGCATCGGGTATGACTACAGGAATGCGAATGTTTGCGTGATCTTCAAGACCAAAATGCGAATCAGAACAAATGAAACCTCTCGTACTCAATATTCAATATCGTCAATCACCAGTCAGGCCAAAGGTCGACTAGGCTGTTTGGGTCTTCTTCGGCAGCGTCCTTTTGTTTCATCCAGCGATCTGGGATCTAGCACAACAGTTTAACACGGCACTCGAGCGACCAGGTAGTCCGTGACAAAAGGCTCACCAGTGGAAAGTATCTTTCCATCGCACTGATAAAACGTTGTCGGTATTGCTTCGGTCCGACTATGGTCGGCTCGCCCTTGCCGGCTCCACCAAGGGAGGTAGTCACCTTGACCCAACTCTCGAGCTTCTTATCCCACGTGTATGTACGGATATAATCTGATGAAGCGTCGAACTGTGAGCACCGCTTCAAGTTCAACTAGAGGAAAGAAACCCTACCAACGATCCCCACCACCAGCTCATGTGTCTCATTGTCTACACCAACGACTAACGAGTAGTCCATGACATTAATATCGGACAAAAACTTGCTGTCGTTGTACAGCGCGCCCCGGAAAATCCTCTTGCAATGTTCTTTGAGATAGAAAGGTGAGAGGTGGGCAGCTTTGCAAAGCGTCAGAGAGGCTCGCCAGAGAAACGGCACGTCACTCACTTTCAACCAGATTCTCGTCTAACAATACCTCGTTTTCCCTTCCCGTAGACTGTACATGGCGGTTCCTCGTGGAACCTTTGAGATCATAAATCTGTCGAACGAATAGGATTAACCTTCTCTGCCAGGTAATCCGTTTGTTACCTTGGCGAATCGACGATTGTAAAATAGGTTTTCCATGACAAGGAAGTTCATATGGGTTACTTTAGCCCTGCCCGTTCCTTTGTCCTTGGACTTCTTGAACGTCAGTTTGTAGCAGCCAAATACTTTAGCTAACAATGTTGGTCGCTAATCGCGAGATTAAGTAACCGCCTTCCCGCAAGCAGACAGACCACGTACGTTTCCGCTGACCGCAGATGCCATATAGTCAAAGTATGCGGGTGCAAAAGTCTCCATCGTTTGTAACTCGGCGCGCGAGAGCTCTTTCGCGATGAACCGGTCATCTAGTATCCAAATTTTAGCTCAAGTCCAAGGATAAAGCGAGTACAACGGAACCTCGAGTCTTCAGGAACGCAGACCCAGATTTGCCCCCATTAGCGTCCCACTTGACGCACCGCGACAAGGATTCGACGACACTTCTTTCACAATCATACGTCCTCCGCAGTGCGTCAAACTGTTCAGGATACAGTATAGTACAACTGATCGTCAGCCCGCCACTCTCGAATGCTGTCATCACACCAAAGTTAGTTCAATTTCACAACGGAACAGTAAAACTTACAGATGACCCAAGACATCTTTGTAGAAGGAGACTTGAGTTCGTCCGTGAGGTTGACGGCCTCAGAGGTGTCGACATTGACAACCCCCCATGTCGATGAGCATTCAGATACAGATTGATCATCCGGCATGAATGCTTCGCCCCCATCTGTAACTTTTGGTTCACGCGACGTTCGCTTCTCAGCACGAGATTTTGTGAGCATATCCCGATAGTGTGGTGAACTTGAAATCTTTAGTTACCACACCGACATCCGGGTTTTCGAGATACTTACTTGAGTGCGAGAGCAATGATCGACGTCGGTTCGTCAGTCCTAACAACCATCGATGAATCTCGGAATATATGTTCTGGATCGTTCAACGGATCTTCACTGTCAAAATCTATACGCCTCGGGAGAACTTGTGGCTGCCACAGTCCATAAAAGGGGTTTCTGAAGATTGAACTACCTCCGCGTTCTTCAATCGGAAGTATTGGTGGCGTAGGTGGCGGGTTTGTCTCCGGAGCAGGTGAGCTTAATGGTGACGGCGGGAAAGATCGTTCCGTGACAGGAGGAGACAACGGGGGTGTAATTGTAGGAGCTAGTGTCTCCGTTTCCCGAGCGGGGAGTGGATCTGCAGACACGGCCAGCTCCTTTTCAATTGTGACAACAGGTAGCGTCGTGGATTGTTCAGGGGAAGACTCAGTGGCTTTGTCAGAGACCTTGCGTCCTTCGTCATCATCCCCACCTTCGTCATCAGCCTCGCTCGAACTGTCAGACATGTCGGTATCGTCATTGATCGCATCCTTGATGCTTTCCAGCACTTCCACAGTTGCACTGGAAGAAGCAACTGGGCGTACTTTACGTCGGATGACAGCATACCGTCGATTAGCCCTCTCGTTCTCCCGGCCGATTCGTTCAAAGTGTCTTGCAATGTTTGAAACCTTTGTTCCAGCTCCCTGGGCGGGTCGCCTGAACGTCGTTGGCTTGGGTGTGCCACTCGAAGTTGAACGCTGTGGGAGATCCCTACCAATTTTTCTGGAAGAGGGTTTCCCTCTCACAGTCCGCGGAGGTGGGGGTAATAATTTAACATTCATTGGCGGAGATGAGGGTTCACCTATCACCCTCGACCCCCTCTTATCTGGAGATGCCCTCCTGGAAGGAGCCAGAGAATCGAAAGACGACCCTCCGGTTAGTCTTGACGCATATTGTGCTTGTCCTCTGAATGACCTCCTAAACATCGGTGCTGCATTCGCTGCATACCCAGATTCGAAATCGGATGTCGAAAGTTTCCTAGCGAGCTCGTGTCTCTGCCTCCCGCGAGTTGCGCGACGGACAACGGGCTTCGGCCGGTTCACATTTGCTTGGGTTGTTGTGAGGTCTTCCTGCTCGCCCTCTGAGACTGGAGGAGCAAGTGCGGTCCTGGCAAGTTCTTCGACACTACCAGCAGGGATAAAGTCTTGGTATCGCGCAACTAGTTCTGCCACTGTAGGATGTTGCGATGGGCGGCGAGGAAGACGGGAAACACGTGGAGGATAGTTTCCTTCAAGTTCGCCTTGTTCACCCCGCTTTGCCTAAAGTCTAATCAATGGGCTAGTCAGGGGATCGACTCGCAAACGTACCTGCTTACTACGCCGGGTTGGTGACAAGGTCGGTTCATCCTTGGACGCTCCAATAGTGGAGTCGCTGTCAGGATCTGTCCTTTTCGCCGGGGAGGTGAGATCGACGAGCGGTGTACTGATGGATCCCTCGTCGTTCCTCAACGGGGCTACTCTCTCCACGGGTTTCTCTATGCATGTCTCCAGTTCTGCCTCTGACGCTTCAGATGCACTCGACATTATTGAATCTCTGTTGGGCCGTCTCCTACTTGGCCGTCCTTCCTCCGCCTCCGAAGCATTTGTAGAAGTCGTATGCGAGTCCCCAAATGGACTTGGGAGATTGTCCCGTTTCGGCCACATCGCTCGCATAGAGTCAAACGCGGACACTCGACGACTACTCTTTTCAGTGTTTCGTGGCTTGGGAAGCTTTTCAAAGTCGCCCTGCCAAGCGACGATACGATCTTGCCTAAATGAACGAACTTGGTTGAGAGCGAGTGTATCCATGGGCGAGGACTCTTGATAGATCTTGTTGATAAGCTGCGCAATCTCCTTTCGTTCTGCCTCCGCGCGTGAGATGAGGTTGTTTACGTCTGCAGTCAGTTTGGCATCGTGCTCTACTTCTCCGATAGCAGCATCGATATTGATGAGCTTAAGGTCGTCAACGAGTGCAGTATACCATGTTATATTTCGCCTATGCAACTTCTCGAAGTCAGCATTTTTCAGCTCGAGCTGAATTTCTGGGCGAATGCGAATGCGTATGGCAGGGTAAACAATCTCGAAGAGTGTCACGGGATCCGCTTGAAACCGTACGGTCATCCCTCTAGTGGCGAAATACCTAATGTGATGTTGGTAGATGTTGTGTTGACAGCCGGCACCTTGGACGAGCTGGACATCGGCAGGATAAAAGTGAAGCTCGAGAAATTTCGCAAATGAATACCGCTGCATTTCTTGGGAAATGGGTATGAACGGCGTTGCAGATCCGCAGACCCGACATGCGCTCCAGGTGGTGATCATATCCGGGGCAGGGTAAGGATAAACATTTCTCGTTTTGATCTGTCCGTCCCATTGCTCGACGGCCACAGTTAGTCTCGTGTCATTGTGCATGAACACTTGACAATGCCGAGCGAGAGGTTGACCACACCCTTTCCCTTCGCACACTGCTTTGGGGTCAAGGCATTGGACCAACGTATCGTTCACAGCCCTTTCAATAAACCGGCCAAGCGTACAGTCATTTTCGCCATAGAATGTGACGTAGTACAAGCTGGGGGCAAAGCATGCGCGCCGGACCCCAAATTCTTCGATAGGAACCGTATACCTCCATACAGCAATGCACTGGTATTTTTCAACGACGAAATCGTCTGCATTCTTGCGCAGATACCACTCCCAGATTCGACGTTGTTCTTCATGACGGTACTTGACGAGACTGAGCTGAGATTCCAAAGCAATATCGGTCGTAGTTTTCAACGGCACGGGCTCAACGTCCAGGCCATCTCCCACGCCGAGAGGGTAAGGGGAGACGACGAAAGGAGAACCGGGTAAAATCACGGTAGAGTGGGGCTGGGGGTCGAAGTAACCTTTCGGACCTTCAACTTGGAGTTGCTTATCCGCTACAGGGGAAGGCGTGCGTGGAAGATCTGGGAGGAGAAGTGCTTCAATTTGTGCTTTGACATCCTCTGTGTCTTGAGAACTATTAGATGGGGTATTTGCTGTTTTCCTCTCCAATGTTGGTGTACCGGATGTCCCGTTTTCAATAGACCTGTCAATATCTCTCTTCTCTTCGCGTCGCACGAGGTCGTCCTCCCACGCATGCTGAACTCGCGTAAGCTCCTCGTCCAGATCACTCATCCGTAATATGGGGTGAGGAGGCGGGAACCGCAGCGTAGCAGACACGGATATGAAAGTCTTGTAATAAGGCTCGATGGATTGTTTGACCCGTTTCGAAAGTCTGACTCGTTCGGCATCCACATCAGGAAGGTCTTCCTCTGCCGCATCCTCAGTTTCCAAGACATCTGATTTCGTCAAAGGGACTGTCAGTTGAGCGAACGATACCGTCGCTGGTACCAATGATACAATCCCAGTTCCATTTGCGCTCCCATTGATATCGTCGACGACCTGGCCCTGCTTCGTCATGGCCAAGGGGACGGCTTCTGGTGACAAGGAAGGCACGGTAATTACCGAGTCTTTCCAAAGATGGGTCTCCAACTTCAAGTTCCTGACAATGAAGGCCATGAATCTCGTGACTTTCTTTACCCTCCTCAGCGTCTCGACGTCCCCACCCCTCAGGATGATTGTACAACCCATGTCACGGCTGCAGCCTTCGAAACGCATATAAGTTTTGCGTTGTCCTGGGATGAGATGGTGATCGAATGTCTGAACGCGGAACCGCCCACAATGACCTAAGCGCGGCTCAAGAGCAAGTTTATCCATGGAGGAAAACACGTCGCCTTGGGTCATACGAGATATCAATGATATGGCAGAAGGCTTTACAGCGCGAGCTACAGCAATTTTGTGTTGAGCGAGTGTTTCAAGTGCAATCCTTGACACAGTCTTTTCGACCATCACGACGTGAGGTCTCAACGCTGCAATTCTGCTAACCAAGTTCCCAAGGTATTCCTTCTCTTGTCGAAGGATTTGACCGAAATGAACATATTGGCCCTCGACGCGATGAAATTCGAGCGGAAACGTAACGAGCATGACGCGTGGGTTGCGTTGTGACCTCAACATTTGCTTGTGCGCTACGTTCTTGGTAATGACAGCACCGTCCACATATTCCGAGTCCGACGGCGCTCCTCCCGGGATCTTCTTAATCTTAACGTATCGACGAACATCCATATCCTCGCCTTGGTGGTAAGGTAAAGCAGTAAAAGTGAGGTCGCGAGCGATGCGAAGAGAAATTTTAAGCAACGTTTCTTCCCATTCTTTGACATTGGGGATGTTTTCAGTGGTAAGCATCTGACGCAGCATGATTCGAAGATGGTTCATGGAAATGTTGTTGAGTTCCTGAGCATATCTGAAAATCAAAAGCCCTCAGCAGAGTCCAAGAATGCTCAAGTGCCGACTTACGCTGTAGAATCGCGCCTCGTTCGCCACCCCTCGAGAGTTGGAAAGTTGTCTAGACGACTTGGTACTCTGCTCCTGATAAAAGGAGTTGCAACGTCAAAATCCCCGAAGCTATTAAATCTGGACCGGATCGCCCCATATGTTGCCGGACTGTCCGGGCCAGTAAAACGATCCGGAGAGCTTAAAGGAAATTGGATTGTGCTCATTGCAGATCTTTCGACATTTACCGGAACGGAGACCGGAAAGTCGACCGGCGTTTTGGCACGAGGGGCGGTAGGAGGTGGTGTGTAAGATTGGTTCTGCTGCTGACGAAGCGTTGCAGGGTCTTTCTCGTCCTCTGTGAGATTCCTGCGGAATGGGGCGGTGGAGTCACGAGTAGGTTCCCAGTCTGGGGGAGAGTTGGATACAGAATCCCCAAGAGTGGACACAAAGCGTTTTGTTTCCGCGATCGAATATAAATTAAAGGGCTCGTCTGTACGCCCAAATAGCTGTGATGCTGCAAACGGAGACTGGGGATGATGGGCTAAACCAAGAGTAAATATGTCGGAGCCGAGCTGGTGAGCGGGGAATGGTGATGCGACTGAGGAGACAACAGAACGATGATCGTCATCGTCGTCTTCATCGACCTTGGCAAGTTTGTCAAGGCAAAGGTTGCATACGCGCACCATACCATCGTGACCGAAACGGGAGCCTTTGATGATATTGGAAGCACAACGTGAACAAAAGATTTGACCTGGAATGACTCAGAAAGAAAGGGATACAAGTGATTTTGCAATACTTGCCACATATGCGACAGTGATGCTTTCTTCGCCAGGTTGTGAAAACACTCTTGCAATCGTAACACTCCTTTGCATTCTCGTCGTCCATCCAATAGTCGCGGGACAAACCTATGGAATATAATCAACGAGAATCAGGACAGTGTTGATCTTCGACTTACCTTCTCCGCGTATTCTGCGAATCACCTTTGAGACAGAAGCAGACCTGTTGAGAGAAGTAGAAGTGCGTATGCTGCGAGTGTCATCTTGGATCGGGAACCCGGGGATAGACGTTCCGACCGCTCCACCATCCGGAGCTTCGAAAAAAGGGGAGAGATGAGCGCCACGGGAGGGAGAGCGGTCTGCATCGTGGCCGAAAGATGGGGCCTCAAAGACGACGGGGGTGAGAGAAACAAGAGGCGGTGCTGGGACGGAAGAGACGAGTTTGAGAGAAACCGGACGCTGCTCAGAAGCCGACTTTGAAGAGAAAGAGGAATGATTGTTGTGCAAGGCAATTGCGGAGGGTCGTTTCTGGTCGCTGTTCTGGGTTGGCTGCTGGCCGGCAGCAGGCTGAGCGGGCGATGCTGCAGCGAGAGGAACCGCGAAGCTGTTCTTCATGCGAGATAAAAGAGACGTTACGATGGCATACGAGGATTGTTCGTTCTCGTCTTCCTCCGAGAACGGGTTATACGACGTCAAACTGGTCACGTCTTCGCCGACCCAAGTGCTGCTCCTGGACCTGCCCTGCACCACGCCGTGGGTGCTTTGCACCGGCGAGCGAAGCAGCGGCGACTCCATCGTCGACGACGAGCTTGATGAGCTTGATGGCGAGCTGTACTTGATGGTACAAGTCAAGAGTACTTCTCTTGGTATACCTCTTTTAGGCAACCCCCTGTTCTATGGGATTACAGTTTGCGTGTCCTACTCATATTCGTCTTATTGGACAATCCCTGCGCCTGATGCTTCATTTCCAAACTAAACTGCTCTTTCAACGTTTTCTTGTCCACACGCCGCGCTTGTCTCTCCGCCTTTACAGCCTGTTTGCGTGCCTTCTTGTCTTCTGTGGACTCATCTCGAGGCCGACTGATGGTCTGCTTGACAGCTTGGACAGCAAATTTGAGCATCACTCTACGCAGTCTGTCGTCATGCATACCTCGCTTCGTTTGCTCATCTTTAACCGCATTATTTGCCATACTAGGTAGCCCCGTGCGCAGGTCAAGCTTGATCTTTGGCACGGGTCTCGATGACCGCGCCCGTATTATACGTGGATGATTCTCCAGATTAGAATACGTTGCTGGGACTTTTTAGTATAACCTCACCCGAGACAAAGACCGCTCACTCAAAATAGTGTCACAGTCCCACCGGTCTTCTTTCTCGTTCGCATCGTAGGCTCTAAACAAGTCGTCGTCGTCCAACTCTTTTTCGCCCTTCATCGCGATCACCTTTATCCTTTCATCTTGTCCCAACGCACGCCTGAGCGTCTCGAGCTTGTCCGTGCCAGACTCCCCGGCCAGAATGGGCTTCAGTTTCCGCCCGACCAATTCGTACTTCTCGATAAATTCGTCTACAATCCCATTATAGTCTTCCCGGGACGTTATTAAGTCAGGAGCGGAAGAAGAAGAAAGCGAAGAGTTGGTCGATGCCGTTTCCAGCTCATCATCCAGGGGGTCTTCTTCGGGGCCGTACTCTTTCGCCATGAGCTAATAGTGAAGAGGGCATCAGGCGACATGGATAAAACGCGCAAGAATACGCTGACCTGGTCGAATTGTTCATCAAGTGTAAGCAGCGCGTCTGTGCGGTACATGGACGAGCTGCTCATGCTGTAACCTGATGCATCTGATGCGCCTTTCCGTCTGCGTTTACCGCCGATCACTGGGAGCTTTGGCAGATTTCCAACTGTATCACCACCCTCAGAGTGGACGTCCTCGTCAGAATCAGGGGGTGGTGGCACATTCGTTTGGCTCTTCTTGAATTTTGCAAACCTCGCCTCCCAGCTCTCGTCCTCGTCTCCCCCTTGTTCCTGGCTAGTCCCTGCATCGGGTGGTCCGTACTCATAAAACTCGTAATCGACTTCTTCTTCCTCTGGCCGTTCACCGTCTCGAACAAGCTGTCCGAAGAAATCGTCATCAAGTCCATCATCTACAAAGGCATCGTCTTCCAAGGCGTCCAATGCCTGCCTGAGATGAGGATCCATGTCTGGCTGGAACCCAGCAATCGAAGATGGGACTGCTTCTTGCGCCTCAAAGTTTCGGGGTATCTCTGTCTTCGAGGGCAGTGTCTCGGGGGGTAGATCCTGTAGCCAGGAGTCATCGTCTTTCCTTGCCTTTGATTTTGATTTGTTGCGAGACTGGGGTGCCTCGATGAGGATGCTTTCTACGCCTTCTTCGTCTGCTCCGACTGTGCGGAGATGCTGCATGTAGTCGTACTCTGTGTCATCAAAGTAGATGCCGTAGAGGGCAGCCTCTCCGACGTTGGCGTGTACATCATGCTCGATGAGCCCTGGATCGACCTCTAGATCGGTGGGGGATCCTCCCTGTGACCTTGTGTTGGAGACAGAGGACGAGGAATGAACCTTTTTGTCGTTTCCCCTCTGAAATTGCTTTAGTACGTGCTGTGATGCCTCTGAATCGTGTATGAGCGGGTCTCTTTGCGATCTGTGAACGAGCTGAAAGTGTTTTGCGCCTGGCTGCCTAAATGCTGATTTCTTTGGCATCGGTCAAGCTGTACGGGCGTGTATTACATAATGAGTTGTCGGGTTGCTTGGACCTGCTCGTTGTCGGCGTCGCCCACGAAGCAACTTTGACCGAGTCTACACGTCCTTGACAAGTCTTTTCCCAGCGCCGACCAGAAGTTCCGTCGCCCTCTTCGTTCTCCGCTCAATGCAACGCGAACACATCCGCCGTGGCTTCTCAATATACGTCTCCTTTTTTTCTCTTTTCTCCTCCCCAGTCTGACATTTCTCCGTGTTTCTACTAGCCACCAAAAGGTCGTCCTCGAAATCGACTTTTCCGGCGCTCTTTGGGTGCGTTGTACGCCCAGACACCCCTCAACAACCATCGCTCACCGCAGCAACTTGTAGGGATACACCGAAATCACTGTCATTCCAAACAACGCAAACCTACGGACTATTCATCTCCATTCTAGACAGTGCAGTACGTCGTTTTACCCCTTCCTTCGTTCCTCTTGCTTAACCGCCCGGATTTTCAAGCGATCCATTCGGTCACGGTTGCGTCTCATCAAGCCGAATTCGTGCACCATGATCCGCTTGCACACATCAACATCACCACTCCTCAGGATTGTCACACATACCCAGAGCTCAAGAGAAAGCTTTACTCTGCTCTCGCAGAGGGCGACGAAGGAGAGCTATCCATCGCCATCCCAAAAGAGGTCTCCCTGAGACAATCGGGTCATGTTGGACACCAAATGACCAATGGAGTGGCCAGCGAAGGTAAATAGTCGTGCCTCTTTTTTTCTTGGCCCGGTTGCTCAATTCGAGACAACACAACAACAGTTGCAACACCGGAACCCCAAACACCAGGTCCTTCACAAACCCCAGCACCAGGGCCCGAGTTCATGCCTATCGTTGTCCATATCGAATATAGCCTCCGCAATCCTGTAGATGGTTTGCAGTTCGTTCTCCCCACAGACGCGTATCCATACGTAAGTGTATCCACGGCACATACATCCTGTCAAATCCCTTATTTCGCAGCGTGTTCCCCATGCATACACCGTCCCTTCCTCTCCCGATGCCGCGAGATGTTGGGTTCCTTGTCTGGATAACTTTTGGGAAAAGTGTACTTGGGAATTTCAATTTGTCGTTCCAAGGTATCTGGAAGAACCCGACATGACTCAGCGGGATGAAGATGCCGACTTCAACGAACATCAAGAGTCCATCCCGACAGTCGTGGTTTGCAGTGGAGACCTCGTGGAACAGGTATATCCCGACCCGTCCCATCCCGCTTTGATCCTGACAATGTCTCTGTAGGTTGCTCATCCTAACAATTCTAACAAGATTATCTTCCTCTTTTCACAAACAGTATTGACGTCAGTGCAACATGTCGCATTCGCTGCAGGGCCATTCCATATCTATCCGATTGCCGCAGACTCGTCAGAAGAGGCATCAGGTGTCACGCAACCACTCATGCACGCATTTTGTTTACCCGGTCAAGAATCTATGCTCCATACCTCAACCTCGTTTCTGCGTTCTGCAATGAACTTTTACAGCACGGACTTTGGCTCGTATCCGTTTGGTTCATTCAAAGTAGTTGCCGTCGATGAGATGCCAGTTCAGCGATTCGATAGCGCAACTCTTTCTTTGTTCACAGTTGACCTCCTTCATGGTGACGATGCCATCGAACAAGTAATAGAGACGAGGCAGGCACTCAGTCATAGTCTTGCATGCCAATGGATGGGCATCAATATCCAACCTAAGGCGTGGTCGGACACCTGGCTCGTCAACGGGCTCGCCCTCTACATCACTGGCCTTTTCATCCGCAAATTACTTGGTAATAACGAGTACCGATACCGGTTGAAACGGGACATGCAACGTGTCGTCGAGTGGGATAACGGTTCGATGTCACCAATCTGTCAGCCCCAACATCCCGACCCCCCTGATGCCGCTATGCTTCCATTCATCAACCTCAAGGCACCACTTGTATTTCACATTCTCGACCGGCGACTTGGCAAGTCTGGCACATCACTCGGCCTCTCTCGTGTTCTCCCAAAGATATTTCTATCTGCCATCAGTGGCGAGTTGCCAAATAACTGCCTCTCAACGCATTCCTTTCTCCGCACCTGTAGGAAGGTGAGCGGCATCGATTTGCGCTCATTCGCCGAGCAGTGGATATACGGGAGTGGATGTCCTGCATTCGGGTTCTCTGCATCATTTAACAGGAAAAAAATGGCCGTCGAGATTACCATGCGCCAGGAGGCACCTGCTTACAGAGCTCTGGAACACAACGAAGTGTCGAAGTTGCTCTTTAAGCCTGTCTCGTTTTTCGAGGTACGCTTGTATCCAGGGTGGTACCAACATCTTACTCTTGTTGACAGGGCCAAATGACTGTTCGCATACATGAAGCCGATGGGACGCCGTATGAGCACGTACTTGACATCAGGTCTCCGTTCAAGCGCTACGAGGTGCCTTTCAACACAAAATACAAGCGCATCCGTCGAAATACTAAGCGGTATCTTGCGCGGCAAGCAGCCGCCCAAGCAGCTGCAGAAGGTGATGCCGAAGCTGCCGAGGCGATAGGTCTCATTGACATGGGATTTGGGTTGGAGATCTGGGAGAAGGAGAAGGAGCGAGAGATCTGGAAAGTGGCTGACTGGACAGAAGAGGATGAACAAGTGATGTCTGGTGCCACATATGAGTGGATCAGAATGGACGCCGACTTTGAATGGATTGCTGCCATTGCATTCGAGCAACCAGATTTTATGTGGGTCTCTCAGCTACAGCGCGATAGAGATGTCGTTGCCCAGCTTGAGGCAAGTTCGATTTGTGTATTTGCGCACCGTGACCGCCTGACTTGCCTATAGGCCATCCATGCTCTTGCTAGACAGCCAACTGCTATCGTTTCAAGCACATTTACAAAGACAGCACTCGTCTCTAACTACTATTATCGGATAAGATGTGAAGCTGCCACCGCTCTTGTCAACGTAAGCCAAGTTTATCTTTTCTTTCGACCACCAATGACATCATAAGTAGTGTGCCATTCGACGACTTGAATTTTTAGGTCTCTTTCATCTCTTCAAGCTCTTTTTACGATATTGCTATGAGCCAGAAGAGGCCAATCAAGACTTGTTTACGCACAACTATGTGCCGAAACCGAACGACTTTTCTGACCTCTCAGAATATTTTGTTCGAAAGGTACATTGACACCTGTTTTGTCTATTCCAGACAGGGTCATAAGTATCAACGTTACAGGCACTGGTTCATGCTATTTCTCAAATTCGTTTTGAGAACGGCAAAACACCTGCGGTAGTCCGACAGTTTCTCGTGGATCAACTTCGGTACAATGATAACACGGCGAATCCTGTGGGTATCACTCTCACTTAACTAAAGATGAAGTTTAACCTCACTCGGCCAATCACAGTACTCTGACGCCTTCTATATTTGCACGCTGATTTCTACGGCAGCCTGCGCCACGGTATCAATTGCTCCTCCGGAACGTGGTGAGCTCTTGAAGGAGGAAGTACGGTCCGAACATACGGCCGAAGATGCCGATCTACTGAAGCAAGCAGTCGATGAGATCAGCAGATATCGGAGTATGGATAGACTAATTTCTTCTCCACACAATGTCGTCACCATCGCAGCATTGGAGGTTGGTGCATCCTCCCTGCATGACGTGCTGCTTATCCATGGATTGAGCTCAGTTTTACCTTCTCCTGACGACTGCCAATCTGCTTCCAAATGATCTGAGGGTTTTCTTCCCACTTACTCGGTGTGTAATCTCCACTAACCCTGTTCTACTTTGCTAATTGCGATTAGTGAGGGAAATTACACTCAGGTCCGGATCGCTGCCTTTGATGGGTTGTTCATGTCCAAATGGTATACACCTGCTATTATGCGGTATGTTTTTGCAGTGATGGCAAATGACCCTTCGCGGGTCGTTCGGCGACACGTGGCTCGATGTGCATGCCAAAGTTTGGCCCTCCTGGTCTCTATGGGTGAGATGAAGAATGCACTGAAAGAGACGGAATCCTTGCTTATTGAGGAGGATGGATCCATGCCTCCTCAGGCGAAAGAGGCTAAGAAGAGTGACGTCGATCTCTTGATTAAGGTCCTTCGCAAAGACCGCGAGATTGGAAAGAATGAGGTATTGCGCGAATTCCTGATGGCGATCGCACTGTACGTGATTCTGTGTCTCCTGCGCCATTGACGCATTTGACTTGAGTGTAATGTTAGTGCCGCTGACGTTGACCAAGAAGTTCGGTGGGGCGTCATTAAGCTTGCGGACATTGTACTCAGAGGTATCGAAGAAACGCCACCTAAAGTCATCATCCACCTTCCCCCGACGCCTGTGACAGAGCAGCCCCCTCAGCTTCCCCCAGTCAGAGTATCGACCAAACCGCAACGAATTATCAAGACTGGCGGTCCTCCTCAGCGCCCTCATGCAACGCCAGCAACGTCGGGGCCTCCAAAGCTCAAGATCATGCCAAGTGCAGCTCGTCCCTCCACGCCATCCGCTACAACTCCGGCTGCTACCCCACGTGCGAGAGCTATGGGGCCGCCCCCGGTGCCTGCCAAGGCCAAGCCAAAGCCAAAGCCAAAACCCGCAGGCGCCGCTAAACCTCCTCATGTCCCTAAAGCGCAGACAGGTGGAATGACCATGAACGACTTGCGTGCCTGTCGCAACGCACTCAAGAAGCTCAAAGTGCACAAAAACGCCACCCTTTTTATGCAGCCGGTTGACCCTGTACGGGACCATGCACCAAAGTTTGTTTCTCCGTTTTCATCAATGATCGTGTTTTAATGGATTCCGTTAGCTACTATGAGGTGATTAAAAACCCGATGGACCTAAGTACAATGGGCGCCAAACTGGAGGAAGGCCATTACAAAGATCGTTTTGCGTTTGAGACTGACTTACGCCTCATGATCACGAATGCGAAGCAGTACAACGTTGCTGGTAGCTACGCACATACCGAGGCTATGTTCCTTGAGACCTTTTTTGAGAAACGTGAGTGATCAACGCTCAGGGGGAGTTTGACGCTGAAATAATGCGGGGTATCAGTGTGGAATCGCATTAACAAGACACTCGAGGTTGCTAACAAGGCTGCGGAACCCGATCGTAAAGAGCTGCCGTCTATCGTAGTCAAACCACTGCATCAAAAGGCCCCACAGCGTAATCAAGTTTCAACTCCAGCATCCGCTACGGAACAACCTGCTTCTCGGCCAACGATCAAGCTCAAAGTCGGTGCTCAAGTCAAATCTGTTGAGAAGAACTGCGAGAAGGAAAAGCCTGTTGAGAAATCAACAGAGGTGTCGAAAGCATCTCAACACAAGTCTCACAAAGCAAAGATTCCAGACGAGGCCCCACCACCATACGTTGACGATGGATCTCACGACCTGCTTCAAGAAGTAATCGCAATTGAGCGGGAAAAGGATGAAGAGAAGCGTCAACGCAAAATGGCAGAGATGAATTGGGAATCACCTCTGAATAAAGCGTCAGGAAGTGTACCTCCAGGCAAGCGTCGAAAACCAAACCTCGAAGGCGATGAGGATGATATTTTGACGTTTGCCCCGCCTTTAGCGAGGAAGGAGAAGCCGGGTGTACCCTCCAGTAGCAGAGGTACGCCGGTCCCTGAGCGACCTGCGCCCATACCCAAGACCAGTTCCGCACCACCTCCCAAGCCCAAGAAGAAAGCTGAGCCTACGCCAGCTCCTGCACCGGCTCCGGAAGCACCATCCGTCTCCATCAAAGGAAAAGAGCGAGAGGTTAATGATGCTCAGCCTACTCCATCCAAACCTCGGGCTGCATCTTCGGCTACACCACTCAACGAAAAGAAATGTAGAGACGTGTTGAGGGTGATTTTGAAACTTCCCGAGTGTCTCATCTTTGCCCAACCAGTGGATCCGATAAGGGATGGTTGTCCTACGTGAGTCTCGCTCACCGGATGGCGTTGAAGAGTACTGACTTCTTTCTAGTTACTACGATGAGATTGCTCACCCGATGGACTTTGGTACTATGGGCCAAAAGTTAACGGAAGGGAAATACACCACAATGGAGGATTTCGCAAAGGATGCCGACCTGGTGTTTAGCAACTGTCGCAAGTTTAATCCTCCAACGACTTACCCTGTAGATTGCGCCGACGCGGTAGAAAGAGCCTTCAAGAAGGAATGGACTAAGGCCCTCGAGAAGAAGTTGTCGTGGGCGGAGAAACGAAGTCTGCAAGGATTGATGACGACATTGGTCAAGGAGGATATGTAAGTTCGGTCGCTGAGCTCGATGTGACTGCGCTAACAGCCCGTCGCCTAGTTCTTTTGTCTTCCGGGACCCTGTCGACCCTGTTCTCTTGGGCATTCCGACCTACTTTCAGGTCATAGCTAAAAAGGATGCAAGGGACCTTCGGACGATTCGCACGAAGCTGGACAATGACAAGTACGATTCGACAGAGGTATTTGAGGCTGACCTGGACCTCATGATTCGGAACGCTGTCACGTTCAACGGCGCCGACTCCGAGGTAGGCAGGATCGCATACATGGTCCAAGACAGGATCAGGGACATGATGAGCAATATCAAGGGCGGTGGGGGGACTAAGAAGCGCAAGGAGGGGGATAACAAGGCCGCACCGCAGCCGAGCAAGAAGGTGAAACTTGGCTGAGACGACTACACTATTCACGACACGATAATTGACTCGTATTTTGTTACCTTTGCTCTGCTTGCTTTGCTGTGTCGTTCGCTCTACATTGTTAGAGATTTTTATCGTAAATCGAGATTTGTCGACCTCATGTCGCAGTCAGAAGGACGAACGCAGGAGAGCGAAGAGATTGATCCCATATGGACGAGCAGCCGAACGGCGCGTCAGATATATGCGCTCGGTGAAGTGGAGCGGGTGCGCTGACCCGACCGTTGGTCCACGCTCACGAAATGAACCCCCTCTCTAGGATATCGGACGGCTGCTCTCGCTCGCCGCCTCCTCCGTCTCGCTGCTCACGCTGCCGCAGACGGACGGGCCCGAGGACAACCTTCCCCCCGGCGAGGAACGCTCCGAGCAGTTCGTGCTCGAAGTCAGCGAGTACTTTGAGCGGCTCGACGTGAGTCTCCCCACCTCTCTCGGGCACCCGTGGTCATGTTTCGTCGGGCAGTCTATACAGGTCGCCATCCGCTCGTCGCTCGCACACATCCGACAGTCGCGCATCGCACCCTCCGCGATCAATGCGCCACCCCCAGGCTTCATACCCCCATCGTTGGGCGTGACCATCCCCACAGACGGCGCAACAGGCGAGCTCAGTCTGGGGTTGCAAGAAGAGCGAACAGGCCGCGATGCATGGGTGGGCATTCTCAACGCCCTCACGCGCCTCAGGGCAGCACAGCAAGACACACGCGGGACAGACATGGACACACGGGAATAAAGTCATACGATTCTTCCACGAAAAGAAAGGCAAGGAAAAAAAAAAAAATCTTTTCGCGACGATAGGTCCGTCAACAATGCGGCCGCATGCTCCTCAGGGTGCATCGGACAAGGCCCTGGAATGAATGAAAGCTTGCTTGTTTGGACATGTCACAATCGGACGCTTACAAGGCCGCTTCTTTGAGTTCCTTCTCGGCCTCCAGGAGTCCCTTGTCTTCTGAGAACTCTGGTCTCGACCGCACGGACTCCTGTGTATTCTCGATCATGAATTAGGGGGACCATCGACGTCATGGACACGCACGACAAGTGTCTTGAGATCTTGAACCGCCTTTTCGAGACGATCAGCGGTATCCTTGATCATTCTTTGTGACTCGTCCAGTATCCTCTTCTATCCATCCGGTGGAAATTTGGAAAAACAGCCACCGAAGGGGATGGACATTCGAATTTAGCGCATCCTCATTTCCGCGCTGTGCAGACATGCACGCACAATGCGCGCACAGCGGACAAGGTTGAGATACGTACAGCATTTTTGATGTCCCACTCTTCGCCGTTCTCCGCGACGATTCGGTCTACTTTGCGTTGGTGTTCTCCCGCTTCATTTTTGTACAACTTGTGTTCCTTGAGCAGACTGTTTTATTAGGACAGCGTGACGACAGTCAGGACACATGGAGAGATGGCGGAAATATCTCGCGCACCGTCTAGTTGCACCAACTTTGATATTCAGTTGGCGCTGAATGGCCATCTTGTCTGAACCCACTGCATTTGGCGCGGACATTGCGATCAGTGGCGTCGACGTTGTGGTTTGAAGCCAAGAAGTCCGATGGCGGGCTGATGAGTTTTGAACTTTGTTCATCGATAAGCTTATCACGCGGTCATGTAAGGAAGCGATGGCCGTTTTACAGATTATAGGTAGTTACAACGTCGTAGACGCAGAACAGCCCAGTGCATGTCGATGTACAAGACAAGTACACACAATACCTACAAGTTAAGTGGGTAAAACGACTAACGCGCGTGCAGTCAAAGAGAATGGCGGATAAGATGCTACCAGACAGCGAGGGGAGAGCAAATAGCGTGTGCAAGACGAGTAAAGCATGGGGTGCGCTTGAAATCCAGTCCAGGATATTTCCAATGCCTGCAGGCAGGCAGGAACGACCCAGTACCAACCATCAACAACTCGCTCGAGGCGCTCAAGCACATCCACCGTACCCCGACTGGCGAGATACGAGGGGCGAGCGCAACAGGAACGACATCTTGAGGGGAACCGAGTGTCTCGTGTCCTGAACAATATTTCATCAACTAACCCGCTCCACGAATGCCGACCGAGGATGCCCGAACACCGCTCTCATACAATGAGAGCGGATGGGCACGATGCAAGACATATTGATGTCTCGCCGTTGCTCGCCGTGAAGGTCTGGACAGGAGGGAAGGAGGGGTCGTAAAGCAAGCGTTGATCAGTCGCATACTTCGTGACATGAATGCGTATAAATCGGGGCGTAATAAACAATGCGTGCGATGCGGTCCACTTCAAGTACGTGCCGAAAGCTAACTAAACCAGCAAATGCGATGCAAGACATGGGATAGTGGAGAATGCTTGCCAGTGTGTCGGCTCGCACGAGGCACGTAACCCCAACTAAGGGGTCGTTCGCCTACAAGTGCGCGTGGACAGAATTGGAATGGGACATAAAGTCGACAGAGGACGGAAGTGCAAGAGGAACGCGCGAGCGACGCGAGACAAGCACACCGCTCATAGGAGCGACGTGACCAGAGTCTCAGCTATTGCTGCGGTCTTGCGTCGGTGTCTTGTCGGATCTTCAGTCAACCGAAACCAGGAGTCCAACTTTTGAAATCTCCGGCTCTGATGCGATCCAGTCGATAGATAACCACGGGCTAACCAACGAACAGGATGAACAGAACAAAGTGGCACGGCCAAATTGTCTGCAAGGGTGCTGGAAAGGTGCGATGAAAAAGTGGGGTAGCCGACCTGAGGGACACGCGAGGAATGAGGGAGGTGTCGTAAACAATGCTGAATAAAAAAAAATGTGTGATGCCAAGTGTCCATTGATAGTATGCGACCTGCGGCCAGGCAGGTATTCCAGTCGTGCGAGTCATCTCTGCAATAATAGTCCATGAAAGATAATGTAACCGACAACGCGGGGCTTTTTTGAAGTTCGTGACAACATGAGGTCAGCAATCAGAAAGAAGACTGTGATTGCTGTGACACTGCGGCAACAGCCGCAGCAGCAGCTGCATGTCTTTGCTCGGCGGTACCAAGCATCAACGCCTCATTAACGCTGTATGGGAAGTGAGACGGGGGTATAGATATGAAGCGGGGAAAAACACACGTGCGGAGTCGTTGAACTTCGTTTTCAGCCTGTTGAAGCCTCGTCTGAAGTTGTTGTGCGGTCATCTCGAGGTACTTGACGTGAGTTGTGGCGCGGTCGAGGAGGGAAACCTTGCTCGACTTCTGGTTGGAGACGGGAAGGGCATCCTTGAGTCTGCGGTAGCCGTCACGAAGCTCGTCGCGACGTCTCTGCTCCGACTCGATGCGCTGACGACGGATCGTCTCGCGGCGGACATCGGTGGTGCTGCCAGCTGCAATCGCGGGCTGGAAGTCGTCATCGTCCTCATCGGAATCCTCGTTGCGCGACTTGCGTCGTGGCGTCTTGGCCGCCGAACGCGTCGCGGGAGCAGCGATGGGGTTGAAACGATGAGAGCGGGGGACGGAAGCATACGGAACGCTGTGCACCGACGAAGGAGAGTGTGTGCCACTGCCGCGGCTACGCCTGCCAGAAGTAAGACCATCGGAAGAGAGCTCGCCACCACTGAGGTTGTAGACGGCAGGGGGGGAGATGCCGTTCTCAGGCGGGGTGTAGGGACGACCGGGGGAAGCGGTGGTGTAGTTGGCGGAGGGGGTGTACGAGTATTCTCCGATGGTGTTGGTCAGGTTAAGAGTGTTGAAGTCAAGACGCGGGGACGAAGAAGAAGGACCTGGCACTGGAGAGGGTGAGCCATGCGTGACTAAGCAAGAGAAAAGACATACAAGCCATGGTAGAGACACCATAGGGAGACTGGGGATACTGAAGGTACTCGAGGTTGGAGAGCGAGTCGTAAGTGAAGGGGGCATCCATGAAGGTGGGGCTGCGGGGGTGCTCGAGGAGAGTAGAATCCATGGCGTTCGTAGAGATGAAAACGTGAATAAAGAGACTGGAATACGAGGGACCTGGTTATATGCGTTGGTGAGCGTTCGGCTGAAGACAAGATGACTTACGTGAAAACAACAAGAGCCGGTAAGTTGTTGTCCCAAACGCACAAAAGAGCACAAAAGCGAAGAAGAAGAAGGAAAGAAAAGAAAAGAAAAGAGGAGCGTCGGGTGGGGAGGAGGAGAAGTAAGAGGAATGGGGAAGCAGCGCATCTGATCCCGCCTAAATATCGCCCTAGCCAAAACACGGAGACCCGATATGGACATGGTGTCACACACTACCATACACGGCAGCTCGGCCTCGTGTGCCGGTGTTTGTAGTCCCTGCAATGGAATATTCCCAAGTAGGAAGTTCAAGATAGGGAAACCCGTTCCGAAAGAGCGGCATCAGAGACCCCCCGTGCCCTGCCAGTTTCCAATTTATCTCCGCATCGCATTTTTACTCCCGCGGCTCCGGATTTGCTCAGCATAAGATCCGGTTGGCCGAGGATTGCCGCCCGTCTGACCCCTCCATTTCCAAGTCATGGACAACGTTTTATTCATCTCTCGCACCGCCCACCCGATCATGGCACACCCTGGAATGGCATCTTATCGCTCCAGACTGCTGACAAGGGCCTTTGTGAGGTCATATGCAGATCTGTGTGACCCCGCTTGGGTGTCACATTTTATGAGCTTCTGCCCATTCCCCATCAGACCACACCGCGATCGAATGCTCACGCTCTTCCAGACACATTCCCAACGGCATTGCTCTCCATCAGATGGCAGTGACGTGACCCTAGCCACGTAATTAGACTTTAAGCAACCACACGCACCATCCGTGGGCCTCGCAGCACCTCACGATAACTCCCCTTGATTCCCCGCGGCCCATCATACCGACTGCTGATCGGGAGTGGGCTCGAGCGTCCACCAGTCAAGGCGAAATGGCCTTTCAAGTGCTTTGGCGAGCGAAGCACGCCGTAAAGAGGGCGCATCAGCGGCGTGGCCTGCTCGGTTTGGATTAGTCTCTGTCCATCCCAAGATGGACATAGCGAGAACTCTCTCATCGAACGATCAGGTCACGTGAGTCTGGCTAGTCGGTGAAGAGTGAGTGGAGGCGGAATGTTCGATATGGTGAGACTGGATGCGAGTCATTGGGTTCCCTTCCATTTCAGAAGCCGCTGAAATGAACGAGATGACATGTCCCTTGATCGCTTGCCAACAGGATGCGCTGTTTGTACGGTCTCGTTGCGAATAGGCGGGAACCCCTGCCAGTCGCTCCAGCGTGGAACCGTGATATGTCATTCCCATCGTCACGCGTGACCTGGTGGGTGGATCGTCTTGATTGATGAGTCCGTACTGAATGAACCCTTTGGCCACTCGCAGCCTCATGTCTTCCCTTTTGATAATCCTCCTACAAAGAATGGAATGTCTTGCTCTCGTAGACTCCTTCATCTCCGCCCCGTTCCATTCTTCTTTCGGTAACTCGTCTTTCTTCTACCGTAAAATGCCTCAATCTTGTTCAGCCCCTCCATGATCGGCACCGATTCTGCTGATCCGGATATCTGCACAAGAGGCTATGAGTACATTGTGCGCCACCTCTGACTTAACCTTGTGCACACCCACGGGCCACTCAGCGCCCCGATTCCGGTGCGTGACGCATCTAGTCAAGCCCTCCGCCCAACCCGGCACCTACGTGTTCGCCCATTTCGCTCAAGCTCCGGCTCTTTTTCCAGTTCGGTCACTTGCTGTACCCTGCGCCGTACATACATTCTATCAGGGTCATCTCCCCTTGTCACTCGAGCGCAGCCGCGTGGAAACACCGACCAATACCGCCAGCGTCATTTCACATGTTCATATGTCTTGTTTTGAGGTCTGACACCGAGGAACACATCAAACTAATAATACGACCGTAAACACTTGCCTTTTGGTCCACATCGGGCCAGGGCCACTGCCTGGTGGCAGATAACCGATGGCGTCTGAGCTGTTTCCGGCGGCCGGCTATCTTGAATGACATGCTTTTGCGCCGCAGCACTGTGGCCTCCTGAGTGGCCTCTCCCGCTCAGGGTTGCAGTGCGTTGATTTGCCCACGGTCTGTGCGACGTCAGTGACTGGAATGAGCTCGAGTGACATCAAGGGTGCCCCCCTCATCCTTGCCCTAGCGCCAGACGGTCAGCGGGCACCCGCCCCATCACGCACGCATATGAAATCTAGCCAGCGATCAGGCCAACACCAGCGATTTGCAAAAAGAAAAGGAAGATGCATGCGCGGTGACTATGAAAACAGAGTAAATCGGATGTATCGAAACATTTCACTGTGCTAGATCAGTCCTTCGAGAGCGGTCCATCACTATCCCCCGCTTCGGCAATCCATTTTGTCTCCAGCCCACTGCTAGAGCGGGCACCCACCAACAACAATAGCTCCAGAGCCAAGGGCAGAATGCGCTCGCCTTCCCAAAATGAGTCGGCGAGAGCAGCTGACCGCTGCATGTTGCTTGAGTAGGTGAGTTGTCATAAAACGAGGATGCTCCCCTCGCTTTTTCCGTCGCATGGGTTCGTAGAGTATTCGTCAAGAATCGGTCGTTCGGTCGTCATGTCGGTCGTAGAAGCTGGGCAAGCATCCAATGACAGACGTTGCAGAGCGTGAGGTATGTCAAAGTGCTGAATGGTATCGATGAATGGATGGTTGGCCGCCGAGGAGGTGCAATGTCGAGAATAATGACAAGAGAGATCAGGAAAGGGGGTAGAAAGGGAGATAAAGCGAAAGTGAACCGGTCCACTGGCGAAAATGGGGCGGAAATCGATAGGGCCATCGATCAACAAGATGGCACGATAATCATCGCGCGTTCTCGGATCGACGCGATAGGACTCGAGCAGCTGACCAGCAACATCGAGTCACGACAGCGCCGCGGAAAGGGAGATGGATAAGGAAGTGTTTTGACTTGATTTCGCGCCCAGCGCTGTGCGACCAGCGCCGCAAGCTCGACAAGGCTTGCCGAAGACAAATTGGTTCGCTTCTCCCTTTGTTTCGCCCAGAGCAGGAATACAAAAATACAGAAGGTGCAATGAAGCAAGAATGTTAAGACCAAAGAAAACGAGAATGAGGAAATGGGGCAGCGTCCGTTATAGCAGCGCACTTGATGCGGATGCAATCAGTATCCTTCCGATGCGGCTGGACTGCGAGAGTCCTCCCGCGGAGGTTCTTGTCCTTGCACATGCGCGAGAGAGTGGCTCGGCATCCCTGTGTCTGGGGGAGGGGACAACGGCCTGCTGTCAACGCCATGAAGGTTGGCAGGGGATGGTGAGCCGGTCACGCCGAGCGAAATCTTTTCGTTGACAGCGCGCAACCGTTGTACTTCTTGTTCCAACACGAGAAGACGGGCCTGCATCTCTTGTGTGGACTTTTCGAGCAAGATGATATGGTTGGTTGCTAAACATAGACGGTGAGAGATGGGGGCATTCAAGACAAGCGCCAGGCATACCTCGCTCGAGCAGCGACACCTTGCTGCTCTTTTGGTTTGAGACGGGGAGGACGTCCTTCAGTTTTGCATAGCCGTCGCGTAACTCGTCTCTGCGTCTCTGCTCAGCCTCTATTCTTTGGCGCCGGGTCGCTTCTTTGCGGGAGTGGGCGAGGTTTTCAACAAAGGTGGCACCCATGTCTTCGTCGTCAGAGTCGTTCAAGGAGCGACCACGGCCGCGTCTGCCGGAAGAGCTGGTTGTGGGAGAAGGGGTTGGGTTATACCGTAGGGAGTTGCGATGTACCAAGCTGGTTCCTCTTGACGATGAAGGGGAGCCAGTCCCGCTGCTGTTTCTGGAGTGGTGGTAGATGCCGTCGGCTGATGTGTCTGATCCTGAAATGGGGGGGGACAAGGGATCGTACATGTGAGGGGAGGGCGGAGGGGGAGAGCCTGCAGGCAGGGCCATTGACACATGTTGTGGCGATGAGGTATACACGGGTGGCGGATATTGATGCGTGGACATGAGGCTGAGATTATGGAACTGCAGGCTTTGATGGAGGTCTGGCGCGGAGAGATGACCTACATACAAAGTACACGAGCCCCATTATCAGATCAACATGAGGTATAGGCGAGTAAAAAACGCGAGGAAGTGCACCCACGCGGATGAGTGGCAGGATGCTGAAGCGGATAGTGTTGGTGGTGCATCTGGTGGTTGTACGCGAGAGAGTAAGAGGTGTCGTGCTCGGCAGGGTAGTAGCCATAAGGACTCGTTTGGGCGAGATTTGGGTTGTGATCATCGGGGATATGCTGGTTATGCTGCTGGTGCTGATCCATCGGTCAATGAAGTAACAAGTCAAGACTCGACGACCGTACTGTAGTCTACTATTATTATGTCACGTGAGATCCCGCGCGCATTTTCAAAGTCTCCTTCTTCTTCTCGGCTCAGCCATGCAACCCTCTGAACAGGGCTGGGCTCCCCCGCGCGCGCCTCTTCCCCCCCACCGACTGGCAAAACTCGCCAACGCCCTCGGTGTTTCCACACCGCTGCCCCATTCGCCATCCCCACCAAACGGCGCCGCGACGCCCCAGGTTCAGTCCAAATACCTGTTGCACGTCATCCCTCCGCTCCATCTCGCTGACATCCCCGATGCCCTCGAGCTCGCCCCGAACGCCTCCGGATATCATACACAGTTCCGCCGCGGAACCCTCGTAACGCTTCAGCCCACCCTCCATGCACAGCTCCTCGTTATCGCGAGGGAATACGCTTTACCCAGCACGATCGGAGTCCTCCTCTACCTCGTGACCCCCTCTCCCCAGAGCAGGCAGAGCAGCCCCATGCCTTTCGCTTCTCCCACCTGCGGCACCGGCGGAAGTGAGCCAGGCCCAAGGCTCTCGGAGGAGATATGGAAACACGTCTGGGCGAGAGTGCTTCGTGCAGAACGGGATGAGGTCATCGCGTTATCTCGAGCTGGGACCCCGAATCCTTTCGGCCTTGGACTGACCGTAGAGCCCTCACAGCCCTTGCGCCCTTTGGTTACCCCAACGCGTGCTGAGCAACCCCGTCCGCTCGCGTACCCCATCACCCCATCAACCTCCACCGGATCATGTGCGTCCGATACCAGGTCTCACGAAAAGTCCGCCGGAACCTCGTTGCTCTCAGAGCCAAACACTCCTGATACCTCGCGTTCCTCAGATAACGGGCCCCCTGGCATCGAGCTTCCCGGTTTAAACTCGAATTCGATAATACCAATCCTCGCCAAGGTAGAGTTTGACATTGACAGACGAAAAGCCGCTTGGTATGAGCCTTGGGTACGCAGTCGACGCATAAGACGGACAGAAAGTCGTTCTAGCCATCGTTCTGATTCCCAGTCGCGTACTCTCGACTCGACGAGCTCACCAGACGAGAGGCGAGCGCCGTATGACCTCAAGTTGGTGCAGAGAATGCAGAAGCCCCCATTTCTGCGTTCTCGGCACGATTTCGATGAGGGGGAGCAGCCTGACAATGCGGAATATGTACCACTCTCCGAATCTCCAGACCCCGATGTGGCTGCACGCATTACTTCCCGGGATCCACTCGGCGATGTCTTTGGCTCGGACGCCGACACTTGGGTGGAAATCCATGCTGAATCAGACGGCCTGAGACGCAAGGTCAATAATCCTAATGTGGTGGAGCTTGCGTTGGACGCATCGTCGTTCACCGCTTTCCCCGAACAGAACCGAGAGGAAAGTGGTGAGACCAACGATGTTGACGAAGTTCAAAATATCATACGACGAAAGTCCCGTCCCTCGCTTGGAATATCGATTCCAGGCTCCCCGGAATCAAGACGGAAATCATCACCTTCCACTGCCGTTGGAGCGCGTCCCACACCTTTGGTTCTTGTTCCCAAATCGCCCACGAATAACGTAATCGACGAAAACCCAGACTCCGCCGACTTCAGAGACAAGGAAGGTTTGTTTCTTGAGTTGGAACAAGAGTATCAACAATCTCGGAGCCCTGGGGAAGATAAACGAGTGGGCACTGTGTTTGAAGACCTGGACCTTGGTTTGGATCTAGGGGACGATGACGAAGAGGTTAGATACTTCTTTCCCTCGTCCTTTGCTTTCTGGACTAACCACTTGTATCACAGTATGATGAGAATGACCCAAACGATCGACGGCGAAGTCAGTATCTTATGAAAGCAAAGCTCGACGAGATTGAAAAGGTAGGCACCCTCAGATGGCGAGCTGGGTACCATTCAACCACCACGTTTAGGCCCTTGCCCAATTTTCGCCTCGGCAGTTGAAGACAGCAAAGTTGGAGGAGGATCCGATGATAACTCATCGTCGCAACCTCTCGAGTGCATCGCAACTACGCACACCAGTTGAGTACGTGCGGTCTATCACCACTTCTCTCTCCGTCTAATAGATTATCAGGACATCTGCACCAAGTCCCTTGCGTAATGTATGGCCGTCTATCCCCTACGCATCTGTGACAAACGCAGCAAATGGTTCCCCTCTAAAGGCTGCGGATCTTCCCCCTTCGACACCGATTCTAGCTTTGAATGGCATTTCTACTGGTGCTCCCAAGGCCTTCGTGCCCATTGCTAGCCCCTCCTCTGCTGTACCGACGGAGACCCAAGTGCGACGTCGGGAACTCGAACAAGCCATGTATCCTGTGACGCCAACTCGCCAAACGAACCTCGCCTCCGATTCCCCGATTCCCCTATCCCCAGATCCATTTGGCCGTCACCCGTCCTTTTATGAAGCTGACATCCCACCTGTGCAAAGTTACTGGGACCCTGTGGCGCAAAGAGTGTCTTATGAACCTCCTGGTTCGATTTCATCAATGTCATCGATAGACGAAGGTTCAGGGCCACCCACCTCGGCAACTCTTGGTAGTCGCTTCTCCGCTGATTCGTCGGGCGTGGTGGAACAAGCAAAGACGGCTACACCGCTTGTCAGCGTGAAAGGTCTGAAGAAATTGTGGCGCAGGAGTAAATCATCATCCAACGCTCTTCCTCAACCCCTAACACCTGCACGATCGTCCTTCCAGCTTCCTGGTTCCCCGCAACCGCTTACCCCCACAGACCAGCTCACGGCACCACCTCTTCCGACTTTGAGAGGCATGAATGGCAAACCACATGTAGGACAGCTACAGTTTGATCAGATATCAAGACCCTCCCTTTCAGGTTCTCGACCAAATTTACCAGCTCCCCAGCCAAATGGACCGCCTCAAGAGAAACCGACTGTTCGCAAATCTATATTAAAATCTTGGAAATCTGTTACTGGCGCGGCGTCACAGCAGCCAATGAATGGATCTGAGCCCCGCAAGAGTTCGGAACGACCCATCTCGAATGAGACGATCAAGGCGAGACGACCAAGTATCCTGGACGGCGGTATACCACCAAGTCCTCAACTTCCAGAGCAGTATCTTGCATCTAACCATGTCCGCACTGGAAGCAACTTCCTCGAACAACGGAAGTCGACCGGATGGGCAAGGACAGGTTTGGGCCATCACTCGTCAGCATCACACGACTTATTATCGGCGATCCCACCTGCGTGGTCTCCTGTCTCCGTGCAAACACCAGGGCCTCCGTCTCCGTCTCAATCGCAACTCTCCACCTCCCGAGATTCGCAAGCAGAAAACTGGACTAGTCCTGAGACGTCCCAATTCGAGATCATGCCCGCGAAAGTCCACCCGAATCTGACATACCCGTACATGACGCTCGACCATGAGTAGCTATTCATGCTGGTTTGATGATTAATTTCCTACGATATATCTTGGTGAAACATGACGCATTTCCGCTGACACTCGCAAATTGGACTCGATAAATTTTCAAGCTTATTTTTTTTTGCCATCATCTCCACACATCTACTTATATCAGCTAGACTCGTCTTGCTCGCCCTGCTGTGTTGTTATTCGCTTAATTTTGCATATTTCCATCCTTATTGATCCGCGACGTTTGCATTCCCTGGCGCATGCTTGGTGCGTGCCCAGCATAACGCCACATTACACCCTGGAGGTGAATAACTTCCGACGTTGCGGCCCGAACGCATGACGCCTTCACACCGACTCTCACGCGCCTAAAGACCTGCAGAAATTATCCGCGGAATTCACAACATACCGGGACTTTATTTGCGACGGCCCGAGCCATCCAAGATAATGAGGAACAAATAGCAATGGTCCCTGGGAAGTCTGACGTTTTACAATGAGCAGCATTAACCGCTTATATAAGCGCACACCGTTGTCGATCCGAGTCGAGTTTGTGACAAGTAGTGAACAGCCCGTAGCCTTCACGGTGGAGTCAAAGGTCTGCTCGACGACTTGGAGCCTGGTTGAATCAGGCCGTCAGGGGCCATTACTACGGTTTGGCAGGCACGTCGGTGATGACCCACAATATGTCCGCTATGGAAGCCCGGACTGTCATGCCCACGTGACTTGCAATGATACTATGTATGTATAAATGCTGTACATAGGACCTCGAGCACTTCCGAATACTAGCACCTTCCATCTGTAGTGAAGTACATACCACCACCTCGAAGGCGGCGCATCGGTGCGCATACCACTACCACACCAAGGAGGGCACGACAGCGAGGGTGGTGCAGGTAGCACACCAGCGTTGGCAGGAGCGCGAGAACCCGCCGCCGCCACTTGATGGCCACGGTTCATGGGTACGGCCCAGCGTGGAGATCGGGTCAGGTGCACTTGAGGGCATAAGAACGACCCGTATCTACCGTTCTGAATTTACATAAATCTAACAGGCACGACACATGACTCTACTCAGATCTGTGTACCTAGTGGATGCTTGTATGTGCACTTTCATACCGTTTGAATAAGGTGTGAATGCAGGTGTGTGTACCTACCCACACTACCCCACCGTGATTGACGAGGAAGGTGAGGGCGAAGCAACGGCACCGACAACAAGAGAGTGAGGGGAACGCGAAAATACATGTACATGCCCCAACGTACCTTCATTGTATCGACAGTGCAAGTGAGGGCCATTCCGCCCACATTAATGATGGCAACTTGGGCATTGTGTGAGAACAACTACTAGGTCTCTTAAATTTTTGATTTCATACGATCTCCCACGTTGGAGGTTTGCGAGGTCCTCTGAAAAATCTACCTATACCTAGTAGTTCATTGGAAGATCACGTCCGGGCTTCCATAGTCCGCCGGTGCCGTCCGTGAGACTAGCCTCATGGTCACCGCCGCACTACGCATGGACATTTTTACGCAGCGTTTACTGCAGTTGGGTAGCCACTCGGATGATGACTCACTACATGTTTACCAGTTCCGTCCAGGGGCTCATGTTGGCTGACGCACGGCGCGTGCCAGAAGGCTGGTGATGAAAAGCGGAGCCTTTGCTCATGACCTCCATCATTCGCTTCTCTATTCTCTTTGACTTCTTCAGAGTTCGTACCGTTTCGTCGTCATGATTCGGATGCTGCTGCCCTTGCTGGGCATTCTCGTGGCGTCACCCTGGGCGGATCGCACTCCTCCTCCTCCCCAGCTTCCTTTCCATGAACCGACAGCCAATATGTCTGAAGTCTGTTTGGAGATTGCATCTTCAGTCTCAGAAGCTTCAGAAGTCTTCTTCAATGGTCGGAGATTCTACAGTAGTTGGCGCTTTATTGACACGCGTCTTCAACAGGAACGGAGCCGTATCCCAGAGCCATCAGCCATTTTGCTAGTTCGAGCACCCAAGAGGCTGTGTGTGCATTCGAACCCGGTACTGCTGAAGACATTGGCATTGCAGTGAGTGTCCGTGTCTGCCCTGAGGGTGCCCCTTTTAATAGCGTACACGCATACAACCAACAGCTCCAGATCTTGGGAAGAACCAGATGCCCGTTCGCCGTCAGTGTAAACGAGTCCTGTTCATTATCCGTGCAATTCACCTCGCGTCACAGGTCAAGGGTGGTGGTCACTCCTTGAGCCCAGGCTTCTCCTCTACTCCAGGTGTACAAATTGCAATGTACCGTTTCTCGGGTGTGATGTATGACAGTGATACACAAACTGCCACCGTAGGAGCAGGTATGATTTGGGATGACGTCTATGCTGCTCTGGAGCCGTATGGAATGAACGTCGCGGGAGCCCGGGTCTCGGGAATTGGCGTGGCTGGCTTCACGCTTGGTGGAGGTAGGTTGGCTGTTTGTGCGTGCTACGCTGTGGGCCAATCTGATGGGCGATCTATGGCCACGCAGGGTACTCTTGGCACGCGAATCTACATGGCCTGGCTATTGACATGGTGGAGGCATTCGAGCTTGTATTGCCAAACGGTACAGTAACGGACATCACCGCTTCCAAGGCGGATCTGTTCTTTGCATTGAAGGTATGGTTTCCTGTGCACACGACCTTTGTGTATGTTCACTTGTCTGCAGGGTGGATTCAACAACTTCGTAAGTACACGTACAGCAGGAAATGACATCGGACCGAATTGTCACAATACAGGGTATAGTGACGCGGTTCACGTTTAGGGCCTTTCCACAAACGCAAGTTTGGGTAAGTGACTTCTACCACATATCAACTGCCCAAGTCAACAGCGTGTTCGGTTGTCTCTGTTGACAGGGCGGCACCATCATCTACAATAACCCCGATCAGTTGACAAAGGCCACTGCTAAATTTGCAGCAAATAGTACGGACCCAAACGCAAACATGATCGCTTCGTATGGGTACTGTCAATTGGGGGACGTGAGCGCGGTAAGTATGGGACCCACGTCCTGTTTGACCACACGTGACTTGGCCCACCACGCTGAGCTCCCACTTGCCGTGTGTCTCATATGAAAGCTCAACTGACAGCTTGGTAGCCCGTTAATATTGCTGTTTTGTTCTATAATGCACCAACACCGCCTCCTGGTCTGTTCGACGACTTTTTGACTACCAATAGCCACACGGAGGTCTTCACCCGGTCATTTTTATCGCTTGTTGAATCTTCAAATGCGAATGCGACCTGGGGTCTACGGTGAGATCACTATGCTCACACGTCCAATCTAGCCGACTCACGCGAGTAGAGCATCTTTTACCACGGTATCTGTGGCCGAGTACCCCGAAGACCTTTTGCAAATGATGCTGAATGAAAGCGTCGTAAGTAGTTGACAACATTTACATCATCGCGTTCTCACCTCTTTTAGTTGCAAGGAACCACACTCCCTCTGAATTTTGGATACGCCAGTATAAGCGCTGAGCCTTTCCTGCCGGATGTTTACAAGCACACTACCCTCTCGTCCGCCTGGCCTCCGTCGAGGGCCAAATCATTCTCTCCTCTTAGTATTCTCTTCGGGTGGAGTGGTGATGGAACAACCGATGACGTGATAACTCGGGCGATGAAAGACAGTGCGGCCAGGCTCCAGGCATACGCACCACAATCGGAAACGTTTCACCTATACGGGAACTACGCCCCTCCTGAAACGCCCCTCGAGGCGATATACGGGGGAAACGTCGCAAAGCTAAGGGACATGAAAAAGGTGGTGGATCCTGAAAATGTGATGGGGCTCGCTGGCGGGTTCAAATTCTGAATGATTTGGCAAATGCATCGGACCTAATAATTCCCTAATATTTAGCACTATGACATCACCTTATTCGTAGAGTTACCATTAGCGTATGTGGAGTCCTCTCTATAGTTATGTAGTATGTCGGACCGATCTTTTTACCCAAAAGACAGTCGAATCCGTGACATTGGCGTAAACCAGAGCCGCCACAGAGGGTCGATTCAGCTTGGATTAAACCTTGGAATAATTTGATTTCACTTGTCAGAGCGAGACGGTTTCCAAGTCCGATCATCCGACTCCGATGATAAAAGCGTCGAGCGTCGTTCCTACGAACCAACAAGGCCTTGAGCACGACTCGAACACAGGAAAAGTGTCGATCGTACGACCGTCGCGTTGCATCGTGGTTAATCCCTTGTTCGCGGGCAAGTTGAAAATTTTGCGCGTAGTGATCCCAGTGACTCGGGGTTCATCTACGGAGCGTTCAGCGAATCAGCTGCAGCGCGTGTGAGCGACGAGGCGACAAGGAGCACCTATGGACACTCTTCGACCTGACCCAACCTTAAGTGGGCAGACTATGGTGACACTGCCTTGCTCACACGCTAGTCACCATGCGACACGGCACAGAGAGGATGAGGGACGATAATACGGGGCAGAGAGCCGCGCTCCCACGAGCTATCAGCGCCAGCCCACTCAGGGGTCCGACGTTCACTTCCATGGCCCTTGCAATCACTCGGAAAGTCTGGAATCCCAGTCATTGATCTGTACCGCCTGCCGTCCGCCTGCTGGTCCAGCATGCGTGATACCCAGGACCTGCGTGTCTTTAGGGTTTGTCCAGCGAGACCCTGGTTCCCAAACACCAAAACCCGAAATACGCTCCCCTCTCTAGCTCGGGCTCACGATGCTGTCGCTCTCACTCGACCATCTTCCACGGCCAAAGCCCATTGGAACTTTTCGTGGGCATAGCGAGATCGTTTGGTCCGTCGTCTTTCTCCCAAACGGGAAAGAGCTCGCTAGCGCCTCCAACGACGGTTCCATTCGCCTCTGGAGCCTCGACCATGCATCCGAAGTCATCCTTGGGAACGGCAACGGCGCGGTATTTTGCCTTGCTTTATTCCCGGATGGAAGACGACTCGCTAGTGGTGGTCTGGACAGATCCGTCAACGTTTGGGACATGGATCTCCTGGCAGGTGTTGATGGTCCTTGGAAGGGCCACACGAGCAGCGTCCGATATCTAGACGTCTCAAGTGACTGCCGCTACCTGGCTAGTGGATCGTTCGATCACAAAGTTAACGTCTGGGATACCGAAAGTGGACGTATCGTGCGAGACGAAAACTACCTAACTGACGACAAGGAGATCAACTGCGTCAAGTTCTCACAAAGGGACTGCAAATTACTCACGGGTTCAGGGGATGGTTGCCTCCGTATCTGGGATTGGGGGTCAGGGCAACTGCTTGTCGGACCGCTGAAGGCCGACGAAACGCCAATCTGGGCCGTCGCCTGGTCACGCGACGAAACCCAGATTCTTTCTGGCTCAAGTGATGGCGTCCTTCGTCGCTGGCATGCCTCGACAGGTCGCATCATTGGCCAACCCGTGCACGCACACGAGAGTAGTATATACTCCTTGTCTGTTTCCAACAACGGTGGCTGCCTGGCGACTGCCTCCAGCGACAACACCGTCAAGATCTGGAACGCCACGACGTTTGAACAGCTGGCGATTCTAACACACCCTGACGAAGTCAATTGCATCGCTTTCTCTTCCGACGACCGACTCCTTGCTACAGCATGCAGCGACTCCTTTGTTTATATCTGGGAGTTGCCCCAAGCCAGCTTGGACTCGGGCCTTGTGATTGATGTTAGGGAAAGCGATGGTTCTTCGCTGCTCAAGGTAAGTCTTCCGACTCTGGTTACGACATACAGTATAGTGACTTCCTCTCAGCGCCCAGCGGTGAATCTCCCGGAACGTGACATCACGGTGGAGTATGGCGGGAGCCCCCAAAGTGACACTGAGAGGTTGAGATCAATATTGAGCGTAAGTCGAATCCGTATGGTTCTATTGGTTTCCACGAAATTCTAAGTATCGTAGCAGACGCAAAGCCCGCTTGTCTCTCCAGATAGCATGGGCCCTGATCAAGAGCCGGTAGATGTGTCACATACCGTCGTAGAAAAGAAGAGTCACACACGGCGTGGAAGCCAAGCACACGACATTGACAATGTGCAACAACCAAAGAAGCAGGAACGTAGGCTATCGCGAATAATCAAAGCAATTGCGAGATCATGCAAGGTACCAGTTAATGCAAAAAAACTTGCCTTTTGTGACATTCTTCGCACAGTTTTTAACCAGTCTATGGTAACGTTTCCGCGGGTAGTCATGCAAGTTGGTCTATGGTCTATAAGCATATGAAGGTTCTCGAAATGTTTCTGAAATCGGCACACGTATTGTTCTTGGTTTATGTTTTGTCGACTATTTGTGAGTCATCCAGATGGTGCTCGTTTCTATACGAGCGCTTTGATGGCCAGAGGCGCTACGGCGGACGTAAGAAGAAGCCTTACACACACCTCAACCCCATGTGAGAGATATAATCTCCTGCGGAAGTCCAGACTGGCTTTGGTACCGCTTGGACTACTGCATCCGCAGTGCACGCCGCCGATTGCATATCAGTTACAACTGTAATATCATGTCAGTAGGAATTACATTAATATTAGTCCCTGTCACACGATGGTCTACTCGCTCCATCGTATATTCGAAGACATCATTGTCCAGGGTCTATAACGCAATCTGTGATGCCAGGTGCAATCTGCTCTCGATGACCGCATTCAACCCTATCTGTGTCCAAGGGTAGATCCGATACGGAAAAGAAGGGATGATCCGCGCACCATACGCCCCTTCCCCAAGAGTGGGCCAAATTCTGCCAGCCGTGCTTCAGGTGACAACTCCAAGATGACATCAAGTGGCTTTTTGTACAGCATCACGAAAGCTGCAAATGCATTCATGCTATGCACGGTGGCGAGCATAGACTCTCCCTGGATTAAGCCAGATCAATGGCACGTGTATAGCGAACCCTCGAACATGACCAAAACACGTACTTCTTGCTCCTCTTCTTCCAGCCACTCCCTTGCGTCCCATCGTAGTCCGTAATCACGTTCCGCTGAGATGGCACACACTTCCTCTCCAAAACACCTCACGAGTCTTGCAGCCTCTCGAACATCGTTTGCAAATGCCCAGGTAACCCTGCATCCTGGGTTCATGCTGCCACAGCCTTCCGCGATCCCTAAGTTTCGCCGGAGCTTTTTGATGGCCTTGCATATCGGAGGGGTGTAAGCGTATAGCACGGGTCTGGAACCTTGCGAATGATCAGCCTTATAACTTTTCGTGCTGGGGTACGCCTCAAAGATCACGAGGAGAGTCGAATAGCGCCACGATTCGCCAGAGATACGTTCGAGGGCAGAATTGATATTGACCGGTAGCGCGAGTAGTGGGATGAAGAGCACGCCAAAATCGGGATCAATGATGATGTCGGTCCCGCCGAGATCGGAGCGTTCGATAAGAATAATTCGGCAGTGAGGACCCTGCAGCTCACGAACTAGTGTGCGCTTCTGGATGACGTTCATGGAAACGAGGTAACGGTGGATTGCTGCGGTGGGGACCCAGTCCTCGGGAAGACGAGCCGTGTGTTGATCGAATAGGTCATCGGGAACGCCTCGCGGAGTCATTTGCTCGAGAACATCTGATGTTGGAGTATCATCTCGGGCCTCTGGAAGCTGCATCGCACCCGATGGAGCTTGTTTGCGCAGCGTGATGAAGGCAGAGAACAGATCCTTGGAGGAGGCGGGAACAAGATCATCCAGTTTGCGCCGCTTCGTTAGCCCGTAACTTTTTTGTTCTTCCATGGTCGAGCAAAGTTCGTCTTCTAGACGCCTAATGAGACGGCCAGTCGAGCTCGGCGGAGATGCATCTTGGGCCTTTGTCGCAAGATCGTCTGAGGGCGCTGGTAGCTGACTTTGCGATGCAAATGAGAGTGACTCGAAGGGCGCAGTTTGAGACTCGGGGAATTCGAAGTAACGGCTCCAATCGTCTTGATTGGTTGGGGAATCAGGTTGATTGCCTCCCGGCTGATAGTCGCCTACATTCCAAGGTGGTACGTTTTCCTTGTCTTCGCTTTGGTTATCGATATTCTCTTTGTTTCCCTCGAACGAGATTACGCTGTTGGGTAAGTCGTCCTGTGGTGGAGGCAGGAAATGCGGAGCTAGGAATTCGTCAGTTGAATGCGGGTCGACGACATTGTCCACGATGCTGATGCTCGATCCATCAAATGTCTGACTGTAGCTTTCCGGAGGGCGGTGTTCTGCGAGATCGCATAAGTTTCGTGTGTCTTGTTCCTGACGAGGCAAGGCTAGGTCTTCGTCCGGTGCATCCTCGCGTTCATCACCACGAGACCATGGCGCAATGCGGTGCCCGCTATACTCGTCATCTTCTGCTTGAAGCTCTGCGTCTCGCAGGAGTTTCGCATTCGATGCTCTCAGCCTCTCCCGGTATGTAAGCAGATACCCCATACGATCATTTTCCTCTCTTCGCTTGAGGGTAGGGCTGGTTCCAAATCCATCGCATCCACGTGGGACGTGTGGAATTAAGGTCGATTGGGCTTCTTCGGCCGATGTGGAAGGGATGGTTAGGTCAAGAAGCTTTCGAATTTTCTCCTCATATCGCTCGTCACGGTACCCAGGTATTTCGTCCTCGGGTTGAATGGATGTTGCGACTCCTACGACGTCCTCATCAGTTGGTATCGTTTTCCCGAAATTGAATGGCCTGAAAAGTGCGTAAGACATCATTTAGAGGGAAAAGAAAGATCTAGGTAAAACGAGTTGCAAAGACTGCAAACAAACCTCCACGAAAGGTCGAGCGTTAAAGGCTTTATGCCTTTGACTGGCTTCAAAAATGACTTGAGACCGAAGTCGTTGTTTTCCTGGCTTGCAGTGCTCGGACCACCAAGTTCGCTTGTCGATGTGATAAAGGTTTGCATTCCTCCATGAAAGAGAAAGGGTTGCCTTGAATGTACTGTCGGAGGTGGCAGGTTTGGGACTGAATTTCAAGTCAGCATGCACGCCGACAAACAGGGGCCAATAATAGTTATCAAGGAAAGTCCGCACAAGTCCCGGCACGAGAGCTTCGGAACACAGGACCTGATTAATTGATGAAAATTTTCTCAGCTTACCATCCATCAGCATGATGTCCTTTTCTTCTAGTTTCTCCTCTCTGATATAATAAAGAGGATCTTGCGGTGTGGAGACATAGACGCTTGCAACTGCGTCGTCGAACCGTTGTTCCCCAAGTTCTACGATGGCATCAGCGCCAACCGAGGTCTTCTCACCAAGTTGTTCCTCGGAGACGGATGGAGGCTGCCCAAGTAGTGAATCCGAGGTGTTTTGGCCAGGCGAGGTGGGGCGAGGAGAGTGCATGCTAGACTCGGCGTCCTCCAGCTGGGATGCAATTGATATGGGAGCCTGCGCCATTGGAATAGGAGCGGAGATGAAAGACGTGATAAAGAAGCCTGGACTTGACATGTTATGGGGTTAAAGGGATTGTATGAGATATTTATTCGCGCGATAAAAGGAACCCCGAAAAAAGGGTACCAACTGACCTCTTTGCTACCGTCAGCAGGTCTGCAGCGCCGCTGTGGTTTGTGCGTTCATCGGCCGTCGTATTTTTGTATCCGAATTTGCGTACGCGGGGGATCTCTATTTCATCTAGGACATACTATCAGTTTTCGGTGGCCCACAAGAAAGGCACGGAAAAGGGCAACACACCCATCTTGGCAGCCATGAGTGATGTTGCTGGTGTCCCAGGAGGGGAAATATTCCACAGTTCATCAACCTCGCTCCCATCTGAAGAATGTGGAGAGCGTGGAGGTGGCGAGGAAAATGCCAATGTCGCTGGATATGACCGAAGTCAGTTCCCGTCCGAGATCCACTGATGCAATGTGAACCCACACGGCCCACTCACGACCTCCATATGGTGTCCATTGATGTCACCGTCCTCACCATCTATCAACTCCGGTGATGCCTCCGGAAGCATGGAGACCAAGTCGGGGAAACAAGTTGGATTAATCATGTCATCATTCATCTCACCCCTGACACCTCTATAAGTAGAGCACTTCTGCGGCGCGACTCGAGGGAACAATGGTGGGGAGTATAGGCCAGGAGGGCACCGGGGGGGTGATGCATGGTTCAAAAATTCAGGCACATTAGGTGTGCAATCAACAAGTTTCTTTGCCACGGAAGGAACCAAGGCCGATTGAAGCAATGGGCGTGCATATGTACTGGTAGGATGCCCAAGCTTGTAGCGAAGATCCCTACGAAAGTCGCAGGTGAGCCACAAGTGCTGCGCGAAACGCCGACAAAGAGAAAACACACAGGACATCGTCTACAGAAGGCGTGGGAGAATCTTCTATGCTCTGTACCGAGACGGTGTCAAGGTCGAGATACGCCGTCAAAGTAGAATTCGAGCGAGGGACGGATGCGTGGTAATCCATACTACCAATTTTGGGAGTTTCGCGCTGTGCGCGTTGCGAGAGGACGGGAGAAGACATCGGTCTAGACATCAACGATAGCTTCATATCTGACACATATTTGGTCAAAGCGTGGGTATATGCGCGGAAGAAACACACAACGATCATCTTCCTCCTGCCAGCACTTTGCAGTTCGGAGATCATGCGGATCGAGAGGGGGGACGAGGGACCGAAGATATTTGACGTGTCCTGATGGTGTAACCCATTTCTCTTCTGGAGGGCTGAGGTCAAGAGTGTCCACGGAACGCAAAATTAGTTCAAACGGATCTGTAGGAAGGAAAAACGATGTTGCGTCCGCCATGGGCACATACTCGAGGGTTTGAAGGAGAAGCTGAATGATTCGATTAGTCCTCGGAAGTCAATGTGGGGGGAATATGGAGGGACTCGCCTGTTCGACAGCCTGGTCAGTAAATGCGACATGGTCTGATGTCAGGTGAATGCGCGCGTAGGGCAAGAGCACGTCACGTATGTGTCTGCGCAAACGGAGTTCGTTGGCCGAGTTGATGATGAACGAATGCGGATCCATGAGATACTGTCAAGGGATCAGTCGACAAGAAATTTCCATGTCGGACATTGTTTTACGATCAGACGCGCTCACGCCCGCACCAACAATGATGAACGCGTCGACTACTCTGATTAATACGAGTCAAAAGGGCGTTGGCTAATCACACTTGTGGTTTGAGTTGACAAGGGACTGGCGATAGCAAATACATATAACATTAGCGAGGGCTCCGAAAGGACAAGAACACATGAAATCGGACAAGCCACACTAATGAGGTCTTTCCGACAAAACGGTAACAGCTACCTGCCCTCAAAAAAGCGTCAGTATCGCGAGTGAGTTGAAACATGCAAGAATCAGACAAATGGAGTATGTTTTAACCATGTATGCGTCTATAAGACTAATCGAATCACATTTGCTCATCATCGCAGCCACATTGGAGTTTGGGAGGATAACCAAACGAGACTCACCTATATATTTGCCGACACTCGAAGCGCCGCTCATGCATAAAGAAATGCGTCGCAACACAGGTCAACGTGATATGTGGCCGTGAATGAAGAGAAGAGAAGGTTTTAAATTTTCCGCGTGGGATGGCTTGTTTGGATTTATTTGTCCCGCCCGGTGGAAGTAACTGGATATATCGAGGCAAATGTGTAGTCCTCGAGGTCAAGTACCCTGACGCGTGACGTTTCAAGGCCTCAAGGCCCTACAATTGGTCCCGTACATAGATCAGTCAAAAAATTCCGCAAGTGAAACACTACAAGAACAGGGCCTTGGCAAGTACTTACATGTCTAGTATACGAAATTTACTCTATCGATGCAGAACGTCCGTTACGCAGTGGATGAAAAGGGCAGGCGACGTGCGAATATACGTAGTACTATTACATAGATAATCTAGGGTCCATGCGTCAAACGAGGCAATTGTACGAGGGACATCATGCTGTGAGAAACCGTTCCAGAACGAATACGCTCGTATGCAGGGCATATGCAAACGCAAACGGCGAGCAGACTGCCAGCAGGACCGTGAGGGCGGACATCAAGCTTGTGGGAAGAGGGTTGACAGAGTAACGCGCAGCTGTAACAGTCACCGGGTCAAACAAGTAGCAAGTTGAGCAATGGAGGAAATACCTGTGGATGTGGGGGGAGGAGACGGTGGAAAATAGGTCACCTTGGTTGGATGAAGGGTGGAATTGGCAAGAATATTGTCGTGGATGGCAAGGTCAAGCTTAAGTTGGAGGCCGGCGAGAGTAAGTGGGGGGATATCTGGATCGCCGAGAGGAGCGGATAAAGGGACCATCAGAACGTCGTTACCAAATTCCCAGTTTCTGCATGACACGGCTTGCACGGCGGTCCAGCCGTAAGTGAAGAGCACGCGAGAAACTAGGGCGTCAAGATCTGCAGTGCTGGCAATCCGGGCATCTGCGTAAGGGAAGGAGGAGTCCATGGCAGCGTAGGCAGAGAGAGTGCGTTGTACATGGGAAAGGAAATAGGCAGGAGGTTCCCTGTCACCGATAGGGGGGCGTGGGGGAAGATCTGATTCGAGACACGGGTTATCTATGCGAGCTATCTTCCAGGACGGGGGGGCTGAAGGGGGGCCGATGGTTGTGCAGCGACAGCCTCGTCCCGCTCGCACGACAGGCCAATCGGCTACGTGTGGACCGTGTACGTGAGCGTAGTAGGATTTACAGTCGTTGCAGAGAGCGGAGAGGGAGGAAGAGAGAGAAGCATGGAGGGAGTCGAGGAGTGCGCGGGCGATGTGCACGCGAAGGTGAGTGCGAATCAGGAGATGGAGTTCGGAGGGCAGAGGGGTGGGGAAGGGGAAATGTGCGCTGCTGGCGATGGCAGGGTGTGTGAGAGTGAGGACGGCGTGTACAAGAGCAGTGCGGGAGGTGCGAAGGGACGACATTGGAGGAGAGGGGTTGTATGGGGGGGATATTTAAACAAATGGCATCGTGCGAGGAGCACGGAGATGAGATCCATCACGATCCAAGAGAGAAGTTAATACCTAACCCTAGCATAGGTTCATCTCTCCATGTTTCTCCTCCGACGTCGGCTTCCCTCGACACGCGCCTTCTCGACCGTGAACCCAATTGCGACTGAGTCCACGGAATTCGCTGCCCGCGTGGCCCGTCTCACTGAGTACTTTGCGAGCCCCCGCTTCGCCAACGTCTCCCGCCCCTACTCGCCCCGCGATGTCGCTCTCAAACAGGGCTCCGCTCCAGTCCTCCCTCTCCCCGCATCCCTGTTAGCAGACAAGCTCTTCCGCATCTTCCAGCATGCCAGCGAAAACGGGTTGCCCGTTCACACATTGGGAGCCATCGACCCTGTGCAGATGACTCAGATGGCAGGTCACCAACAAGTCGTTTACATATCTGGCTGGGCCGCTTCCTCCCTCCTTACCACTGGCAGCAACGAAGTTGGTCCTGACTTTGGGTATGCATCATTTCTTGTTCCGTCCCATGTCGTTCACACTCCCAAGCGATTATCCTTATACCACAGTTCCAAATCAGGTGCAACGTATATTCCGCGCTCAGCAACTGCACGACAAAAAGCATTACAATGAACGCATGTCCGCTTCCCCAGAGGCACGCGCAAATATGCCATATGTCGACTACCTCCGTCCCATCATCGCGGACGCTGACACCGGGTACCTTGCCAGCCACTTTTGTGATGTGATACTCACGGCTTACTAGCCATGGCGGCCCTTCTGCTATCATGAAGTTGGTCAAACTCTTTGCCGAATCCGGCGCTTCTGCCATCCATCTCGAGGACCAACTCCATGGCGGAAAAAAGTGTGGTCATCTTGCAGGAAAAGTTCTCGTACCTCCATCCACCCATGTTTCCCGTCTTGTAGCTACCCGTTTCGCTCTCGATATGTTGGAATGCCCTATGTTGGTAATCGCGAGAACAGATGCCGAAAGTGGGAGACTTCTCAGCTCGAGCGTAGACGCCGGAGATCATCCGTACGTTACGATTTTCCGCCATGTTTTCCATCCTGTAATAACCGATGATCTACATGAAAATAGATTCATTCTAGGCACCACTACTCCGGGGCAGCCACTCGCAGAAGCGCTTGCAAGTGCTGCTGACGCTGCCGATGCTGCACGTATCGAGAAGGAATGGGATGCTACTCATCCGTTGATGACTTTCGATGAAGGTAGATCCACCTTCCCACACATTTCACTCGACTGACGTTTGTTTCATCAGCCGTTAAACACGCACTTCAGACAAACCCTTCCATATCCTCACACGATTCTGTCTTCGAGCATTACAAATTGCGTGTCGCTGGAAAGTCAAACTCGGAGTCCCGGAAAGTGGCCAAAGAAATTCTTGGCGCGGACATCTTTTGGGATTGGGATCGTGCGTGTTCGATTCGGTGTCGTTATATCGAGTTGCTCACGTGTGTTTCGACTAGTTCCGCGCACTCCAGAAGGTTACCACCGCCTTCAAGGTGGCCTCTCTCCCGCCGTCTCTCGTACGATTAGATATGCGCCATATGCTGACCTTCTTTGGCTCGAGACTTCCACGCCTGATCTGGAGTTGGCGCGTTCGTTTGCCAGGGAAATAAGAGAAAAGACCGGTCAGAAGAAATGGATGGTGTATAATCTCAGCCCAAGCTTTAATTGGTTGGATAGAGGTTTTACAAAGGACGATTTGAGAAACTTTATCTGGGAACTAGGAAAGGAGGGGTGAGCGTCTAGCCTCAGTCTTGTCTTGTACTCATGCATCTTTTATAGATTCGTACTTCAACTAATTTCGCTCGCAGGCTTGCATAGCAATGCTGTCACTACCGGTACGCTTGAATTCGTCGTTGCTGAACTCCGGTGACACTGTTTTGCAGCCGAACTAGCCGAACGTTTCAAGACTGATGGCATGCTCGCCTACGTTGAGCTCGTCCAGCGCAAAGAGAAGGAAATCGGATGCGATGTGCTGACGCACCAGAAGTGGTCAGGAGCCAATTACGTTGACTCCATCATTCAGACAGTCTCCGCAGGATCCTCGAGCACGTCTGCGATAGGCAAGGACTCGACGGAACACGCATTCTAAATGTTCCCTGCATGGGATGTCAATACGCCGAGGCTAAATGTTGTACTCTGTTGCCTTCCGGTTTAGAGTCGGAAGATCAAGCCACATCGATGTACAATAAAAGCGATGCTGAACAGATGTGGAAGATGCACAAATGGATCTTGGCGCAGATCGAACCCATTTCGTTCCGTCATGGACCGCTGAACTGCCTGGTCCGATGAGGACTGTCCCCCACAGCGTGTGGCTGTTATCATAGATCCGCCTCTTCATCGTGTCCTCCCTGTTACATGCGGCTTCTCTGAGAGTGCCATGGTTGCCAGTTCTCCGAAGACAGCGGCACATTTACGATACTTTCGCACTCACCACCTCTCCTTGTAATTGAGTTGACCGAAACTTCGGGACGGACGAGACTTGTCTACGCCGCTAACAGAGAACGCGAGCTCCATAATCGAATCTAAAGGAAGCTGACCCGATGGATCTGGAAACATCGCACCTTGATCGACCCAGGACGACGCTCGATGCTTCTCACACAGATACATGCTGTCGTAACAGCAACGAAGTCGAAGTGTCGTTCATGCACATATTTTGGGGTGTCGTGTGAGGCAACCAGTTGTCTTCTCGTTCTTTGATTCGTTGAAGATGAACCACCTGCCAAAGGCGAACTATGGTGGGAATGGAAGTTGGGGGAGACAATACATGTTCCTAAGGGAAGATGATCCCGTGCCATCGCCAAGAATTGTGGTGGGACATAAAAATCACGCTTTGGAACCCAATTATAGTCTACAAGGGAGTTGGTTCCGAAGAACTTGATCCGTAAATTCACGCACATTGAGAAGTATGTATGACTTGCAATTGGGTAGTATGGAAGCCATTGCCCTTGTGAAAAGTGTGGCCGCCGAGGGAGTGTGAGAGGCCAGGAATGCATAAAAGGTGGAAACTGCCGCAATTCTCAATGCTTCTCATGGACCCTCATGCAACCGGTTGATAGATGGCCTAACGGGGCGTGCTAGTGTGACTAGGAATCGCTGTGAGTAGAAATGGTCAACCGGAGTTAAGAATGGGCTGCATGCGGCCACTCACGCGTACGCCTCCCCCCTAGCAATATCACTGGAGCGCAGTCATATCGATCTCAAGATCCATCATACTTCTTCGACACTTTAGGAAGACTGGGTATCTTTTGCTCGAGTGATTTGGAATATCTTCACTTCAAGCTCAGCATCTACCTGATCGGGAATCTGCAGCAATAGATTTCCGGTGATATCTTGAGCAACTTCTTCTACCCGAAACACCCTTTCTGAGTTGTAAAGCCGAGTCACATCAATAATAGATGACTGCGTGGGCAATGACGCACCGATCTCGTCGAGAAAGTACGACAACGTTTCCTCATTCCGCACGGTAAGCGCAATGAGCGCCAATCGAGTGCGCTCAGATAAGAAAGCAAGTGAAACGGTCTTCACGAGGGGAGGTATAAGAATAGGATCGAACACCTATCGGGATAAAGATAATCGCCTGTTAGTAGTACCGCAATGATGAAATACATACGATATCTGCGCCGACTAAAATGTCGATACCAGCTTCATTAAAGAAGGATCTCAAGTTTTCCTGATCCGAAAATGAATCAGACCAGTCCAAGGATTTGAAATGCATATTTGGGTGAGACGACGAGTTATCTACGAGGCGTCCAATCGGAAATGATTAGATATCGGATTTGTGATACATAACTTACTGCAACGCAACGCAACATTACTTTGACAACGCGTAAGTACGGTAGGATTCACGTCTGTCAGATAAACGGTTGGTGTCTCCCGGAAGGCGGGTGTTGCGACATGAAGCTGCAAACTTGCGACAAGAACGCCGATGAATCCAGTACCGCTTCCCAACTCGAGGAGATTGCTGGTCTCCACAAGGTCTGCTCCAAATTGTGGCCATGGAAACGGTGATAATCACTAGAACTTACAGGGATGTTGGATAAAGTATTGGGCCAAAGCTAGACTCGCTCTCCAAGTTCTGAGCCCCGTCGTCCCTGCTTCGATAGTGGTGCGCGACTCTAGAAGAGTAATTGTCTCGTAACGGACTTCCATTGTGCGACCATGCGGATCAGGGGGCCTCCAGTAATAAGTAGTGAACGAGTTGGTCGGTACCCCTAAGCTGTGGGGCAAGGTGAAATATATTACGCGGTTAAAAACACATTCATACCATGAACCGGTTCTCAGTGACAGATAATGTGCATATATGCGCTCGTCGATGTCATCGTCCTGAAGTGCGATAAGATGATCCATATACCGGTCGATCAACACGTACCTCGTCATCTCGATTCAAGCTTTCAAGCTGAACGAGTGCCCATTTCCAAAAGATTTTTTGGTACGAGTCAGAAGGAGGATAATGCTTTAGATGAGGATTCAACAGTATGTTTCTCAGGAGAAACTCGTGAGCAGCATTGAAAGGGATGTCTGAAGGAAAACAGAGGTTTCTGACGGGTACAAGGGCCGAATAAGAGAGAAGTAGCGATGTCAAGAAATCGGGTGGAGAAAACCGATGGTCATTGCTGGCCAATCCTTGTACCATTGGGTTCTGTTGCAGAATTATGGCACAGGTCGGGCCACGTTCTAACTCCGAAAGAAACTGATTAGATAGTATATGAACGCCCTCTCGCTTGCCTGCGCTCTTCCCCACCTCTCTTCCTCTCATATTCATAACACACACACAATGGTTTGTATCGTCCACTCGTCCTGGTGTCCCTTACTGGTGACCTTTCCAGGTCAAAGTTGGAATCAATGGGTATGTTTCCTCGTCGTTGGGGGTGATGTTATCTAACCCTATACGCCCATTCTTCGCATAGATTCGGTAGGCTGCTCGTAATGTGACTGAAGACGTTATTCTAAGGTATTTAGGCCGTATCGGTCGCATCGTTGCGCGCAATGGTCTAGAGAACCAAGATATCGAGCTTGTCGCAGTAAATGAGTATGTTATTTCTCCGATTGTTTTCAAACTTTCCTGATTTGATCTCCATAGCCCTTTCATTGATATCAACTACATGGTAAGTCCCTTCTAGCTGTTATATACGCCGTGTAGCTCAGTTGTGTCAGGTCTACATGTTTAAATATGATACGGCCCACGGTTGCTTCAAAGGCTATTGATGGCAAACTCTACATTAACAAAAAAACCAATCGTGGTTTTTGCGGAGCGTGATCCTGCAAACATCAAATGAGGTGATGTCGGCGCAGAATACGTCGTCAAATCCACAGTAAGCAGTGCTGTTTTCTTACAGTTCATATTGACTTAATTCTTCGTTAGGGTGTTTTCACCACGACCGAAAAGTGTGACTTTGTTCATATAACATCTGATCACATGAATCATGTCTTCCCGCTTGGGCTTCTGCACATCTCAAGGGTGGTGCCAAAAAGGTGATTATCTCTGCACCCATGTTTGTCTGCGGTGTTAATCTTGATGCATACGATCCAAAATACACCGTCATTTCCAACGCCTTCTGCACCACCAACTGTCTTGCACCTCTGGCCAAAGTCATCCATGACAACTTCGGCATTGCCGAAGGTCTCGTGAGCACGATCCATACCACCACAGCCACCCAAAAGACTGTCGACGGCCCGTCTGCCAAAGACTGGCGTGGTGGGCGTGCTGTCAACAACATTATCCCCTCGAGCACAGGTGCTGCCAAGGCGGTTGGCAAGGTCATTCCTAGCCTCAATGGTAAACTAACGTGAGTAGGTGGCGTTCAGGAGCTGCGAACAGTCATTTATCACGCTACTCTAGCGGTCTCTCATTCCGCGTTCGTATCCTGGATGTTTCTGTTGTTGATTTGGTCGTTCGCCTCGAGAAATCGGCCACACACGACGAAATCAAGGCAGCTGCGAAGAAAACTTCCGAGTCTCCCGAGCTGAAGGGTATCATTGTCTACAGCGAAGATGCTCTGGTCTCCACCGACTTCATCGGCCATCCTGCTAGCTCCATCTTCGATGCAGCTGCCGGTATTCTCTTAAACCCGAACTTCGTCAAGTTGATCGCTTGGTACGACAACGAGTGGGGCTACTCTAAACGTGTCATCGACCTTTTGGTATATGTCACCAAGAAGGATGCAGAACGCAAAACTGAGGCCTGAGGTTTGGAACAATCTCGCGGCATCGGTGCTTCTCACAGAATGTTCGTGCCTCAACAAGGACCACAGTTTGCGCGTGAGTAGTCAGGGAAAAGAAATTCGGTCATGGTGCACCATAGTTCTGGGTTGGAATTGCCTTGCAGTACTACTACATACATAGATATTTCCCACACGTCGGAAAACCCTGCCCTAAACATCACGTGATAGGTCGCAAATGACCTGAGTTTCTCAGTCCAAGTTTTCATGGCATACATGATTCCTCGTTTGTACCGCGCGTCGTCCAAGAAACTCGCCCCGACGCGTGTGCACTATGAGCCCCGGTTGACTTTCTCTTCGTCTGCAGTTTTTTCCGAGGACTCTTATGGCCACTTTCGCAAAAACATCGCTCCATCTTACCATGAACCCTCTCCCCGTAAGTGGCTTGGTGGTGACGTGGTGAGGATAACTTGAATCGGGTGGATTGGTGGACGTGTACTCATTGCTCACAAAGCCATTTCCTCTGAACCCCTCCTTTAAGCCTCCTGTTCCGCTTTCTGACGAACTCCGGACACGGTTATACCGTGCTTATATGAGCGATCCCAAGTTAAATTCTGTCCGTGCCCTCGCATCAAGACACAACATAGGCATTAAACGCGTTGATGCAATTCTACGGTTGAAAGGCATGGAAGAAGCATGGAAAAAGGTACCTCTTGTTTCACCAAACTTGTGTCTCGCTGAAATTGATGCCCTGTGTTTGGGGTTTCATTAGGAGGTGAGCAATTCTCTCCATCGTTGCCTGTCTCGCCCGAATACGATGATTATTCGTGAAATTGACTCTGGAATGCTCATGCTGACATGCTATTTATGTTTTAACAGAATAAGCCATTGCAAACTGGATTCACGAAGGGGATGGAGCATCTGCTTGGTGTAACGGAAGCAGCGAGGCACAAGGAAATAGATGCTAACGAACTCCCTGAAAATGATCAGGGTGATCAACCAGAGGTGAACATACGATATGATGCCCACGAAGCGGATATGCAAGACGAGACCGAAGGTAACGACAGGGCAAGACACCGTTACCAGAGACTCTTTTGGGAGAGCGTTGCCGAGGGCGAGGTTCGCGGTCTAGTAGGACTTGACCTTGCAGTTGTGGAACCTAATGATTGCTTCAGGAACCGGTCATGGCCAATATTCTCGAGGCCCGAAGCGGTGCTTCCTCGGCGGATTCGAAACTCATAGGCAAGACGACCATTGTCGAGCGGGCACCAGGAAGACCTGCTATCAAGTTTGTTGATGTTGGCGATGCTTTCGTCGATGAGAAGGAAAGAGACCGACGAGAACGTGAAGGTGCTCGGAGATCCATGTTGAAAAAGCGGAAACGGACACGGGAAAATGGTCTATACATCAGTTGACCCACGAATATGTTACTAGCGTTCAATTAATCATTGGTACCAAAAAAACATTGGCAAACAATAGCCAGGTTGTCCGCCAACGCGATTGCACATCTCCAAAATGCAGCGGGGTCTTCCAATGGTATAAACGCTCTGAGTTGTTTTTCATGATCGCTGATGTTATTGTTACTAGCAACCAACGGTGGTCCTTCTCCGGGAAGGCACCGACACCTCACAAGGCAATCCCCAATTACTCTCGAACATCTCGGCCTGCCTTGCGGTTGCACAGACACTCTCTACCACCCTTGGGCCTCGCGGGATGGATAAGCTGATCGTGAACGAACGCGGAGAGGCTCAGATCACCAATGATGGCGCGACCATCCTCAAGCTTCTCGACATCGTCCATCCAGCTGCCAGAACCTTGGTTGACATCGCGCGTGCCCAAGACGCAGAGGTTGGCGATGGAACAACCAGCGTCGTTCTCCTTGCTGCCCAGCTTCTTAAAGAAGTCCGCGGCTACATAGAAGAGGGTGTGAGCCCCCACATTATCATGAAAGGATTTCGCAAGGCATCGCAATTGGTACAGCCCATTTTATCTTCATCTGGTCGTGACTGACGTTTGTATAGGCTGCTGAGCGCGTGAAATCAATCCAAATCAGCGTCGACAAGAGTAATCCCGAGTAAGTTTGCGACCCTGATGCAGCCAACCGTCCAACCTCTTTGCCAGGCATTTCCGCTCTCTACTCCTCAAGTGCGCGTCGACCTCGATGTCATCAAAGCTCATCCACTCTGAGAAACCCTTTTTCTCAAACATGGTCGTCGATGCCGTTCAATCCCTAGACCAAGAGGATTTGGACGAGTCACTCATTGGGGTCAAGAAGATTCCCGGTGGTGGCATGCAAGATTCACTGTTGATTCGAGGCGTGTCTTTCAAGAAAACGTTTACATACGCAGGTGCCGAGCAGCAACCAAAATCATTCAAAAACCCTCTCATCCTTAGTTTAAATGTGGAGCTCGAGCTCAAGGCCGAGAAGGACAATGCCGAGGTTCGTGTGGAAGCGGTTTCGGACTACCAGGCCATAGTCGATGCGGAGTGGGAAATCATTTATCGCAAGCTTGAGGCTATCGAGAAGACTGGTGCAATAGTCGTGCTGAGCAAGCTACCGATTGGCGATCTGGCAACGCAATGGTTTGCGGACAGAGACATTTTCTGCGCTGGTCGTGTTCCTGCTGGTGACCTTCGGAGAGTCTGTCAAGCCGTCGGTGGATCAATTCAATCGACTTGTTCGGACATTACACAGGAGCACCTTGGTACTTGTGGATCGTTCGAGGAACGACAAATTGGTGGTGAACGATACAATATCTTCGAGGAGTGTCCCAAGGCGAAGACGTGCACTCTAATCCTTCGCGGTGGCGCAGAACAATTTATCGAAGAGGTCGAGCGTAGCCTTCACGACGCTATCATGGTAGTAAAACGAGCCATACGGAATGGTGATGTGGTTGCGGGCGGAGGTGCCGTTGAGGTAGGGCTTCAGATATGCTCTCAACATGGAGAGAGCCAAATGATTTACAGATGGACGTATCTGCGCATATCCGAAAACATGCGCTCTCGATTCCGGGAAAGCAACAACTGATATTGACTGCTTTCGCAAAAGCCTTGGAGATCATTCCTCGGCAAATCTGCGATAATGCGGGTCTCGATTCCACAGACATTCTAAACAAGCTTCGCATGAGACATGCTGCCGGTACAAAGTGGTATGGTGTGGACGTCGACGGAACCGAGGGTGTGAGGGATAACATGGAAGCGTTTGTCTGGGAACCCTCGCTCGTGAAGTTGAATGCTATCAGTAGTGCCACTGAAGCAGCATGCCTGATTCTCAGCGTTGACGAGACAGTGCGAAACCCACAAAGCGAAGCAGTATGTAATATTCTTGCCACTGTAGCTGTACTGACGGAGGTCTCGACTCACAGCAAAATCCCGGTCCACGTGCTCCGCCTGGCGCAGCTCAGCGGGCCCTCAGGGGTAGGGGTAGGGGAATACCTCGACGGTAACGAGACGTGACCTTGCTAAGACGAACAATGTATCACCTGTCCAATACACAAGCGTTGGTGTCCAATGGGCACACCGAACTGGAAGATACGTCTAAGGAGCCAAGTCAGTGGAGCACACGCCTAAAAATACATCCGATCCCCGTCTGTGGCTCCGTAAAAACGACTAAGCATGGTGCATGTATGACCTGCGACCTAGGCATACATCTTTATCAGTTGCATTGGGACTACGGTATAATATATGAGTCTGCGTGCAATGGGATCAACTCCGAGGTTTGATGGCCCCACAAAAGTGACAAGACCAGAATTGATGGGGTATGTCCCTTTCTCCGCAGGTTGTACATATCCAACCGGCTGAACCGACCGGGGTATCGATCGGTCGCACTGCTAGACATGCGTCGCACTGTAAGGCCAATTCTGCATTGACTAACGTGCAAACAGGGCATGTCCACTGTCCGCCAGAAGTGTTTCTTGACGTGATAGCAGAGCGCGAAGGACTGCCCGAGGTGCTATGGACATTCACCACGCTTGCTTTCGCTGCCTTGGCAGCTTCGCGCAAAGCAGATGGTCCTGAACCGCAAGTCACTTCATCTTGCCTCCTGCGTTCGGCGGCCTTGGAGCCTTGTCAGAAAGACAGCTTGATTACGGGGAACATAAACTTACACGCGCTGCGAGCTCACGCGGACTTAACCTTTCTAGCGCACTCGACCGCCCACCGAGCCTGCCACCCCCTTGCGTCAACGTCTCTACTTGGCGTCGTCTTTCAGCAGCTTCGAGGGCGCTAACTCTGGCGAGATGCTGAGGAAGGTTGTGTGAGACGCCAGTACCCAATCTATGACCAGGAGTGAAGAAGCCTTCTCCGGCATAACCAGAGCGCTGCAAAGCTTCATACTCGTCCTCGAGCCCAGCGAGAAACTTGTAAAATTTCTCATCGTGGGGTCCATGCACGTTGTGTGTGAGCTGGAGAGAAAGAATGATGTTCAACGGGTTGCTGTAAGCTGTGAAGGGAACACCACCTCGTGCAACACTGTTCGGACTACCGCATCCTCTTCGAGAAAGTAATCACGATCCCAGGCTGGACGTAGTCTCAAAAGAATCTTTTCTCCAGCATTTACATCTAAGATAGGATGGATCAACGCGACGAAAATCGAGTCTGACACTTGTTACCCACTCAGTCCTACGTTACTACTTTGAGCATCAGTGTCAATTAAAATGGGCAATGGGTGCTCACCAAGTAGATTTGGACTGTCTGGAAAGAACTCGGCGAGCGTCGGAAGGATCCAACCATGCCTCCGCATGATAGGCTTTACCAAGGAGGCCACGCGCTGCAACATGGTTAGAGCACGATCGGCCTTGGGCATATCTTTGAGATGGGTGAAAGACTTGACAAAAGTGTCGGTCATGTTGACTTTAGGGTTTGGACGTTGGAGTTGGAGGGCACACAGCACCAGCTCTTGTGTGACGCGTCAAACATGATCGAAAGACGCGTGTTCTCGTTTCTGACCAAGCCCCTGATAAGACTTAGTCAGCACCATCATCATGCCTTGGCCTTTGAAAATAACCAGAGCTTTCGCCACTGTAGAAGAGGCTAGAGTCGCCGCCGTCCATGAAAACCAATACTATGGTTCCTATAACAAACTCCTTTATACTTTATTCCCTGCCGACTCCGATTTCATTGTTTCGCCAAACTACTTACCCAATGTTGACGGTGGCGCAGACTTTGTCGTCTCGTTCGAAATTACGCTCCATCAGCATCCCGTACTCGTCCTGGAGGTTAAGCCGCCCCAGCACTTGTCACTGGCTTCAACGCGAGAGGGAGCCGACAGGCAGGTTCGTCGCCGCTTGACCGATTTATCCGGTGTGTGGCGTTGTTGCAGATTGCTCTTGTGATCTTACCACAAATTCCTCTCAGAGTACGCGGTGCTCCCTGTCCTGTACGGCATCAGCGCCATAGGGACTAGGCTCTGCTTCTATGAGTATGAAAGGGCGGAGACGCGCCTTACTCCTCGACGCATCCCAAGTGATCCGGACGTCATAATCGATGTTGCACCCCGGGAGCAATGGGATTGTGATGTCCTTGAAGCAGATGGAGAGCAACGGCTGCGGGAGTTGGCGGCGCGTATCGCGACCGAGTGCGAGCACCTCGAGGTTTGTACCAAATACTAATGAAGTGAATAACTGTACTATGTAATTGACTGTATCCCAACTTCTGCGCAAGGTAAACTCTGCTTTCGACATAAACGTCACCGTCGTTATTACTTGAGTAGGAAAGGGCCAACTGATGGTGTGCGTCCTCCATTGGAGGCCAACTCCACTTATTAAACTTAATTTACGACCGGGAACGAATACTATAGCCATCGTGTGCCTAGCTCATATGTTCTACGCCTCAAGCTTGGTCCTTGCTGCCACTGGATCCCGAGCCTTCGATTGAGGGACTACACGATTCCGATTTGCGCTAGAACTGTGTGTATTTGGTTTTGCCGGTTTGTGAACGCTCTCTCCTTCATGACATCTTCACGAAATCGACTTATCTTGTTCCATCGGACTCCCTACACCTCAAGTTTCATGCAGCTACGAGGCACAGCGCTGGTACGTATTAACGCTGGAACATTCTACGAGAAGCAAGCTTGGATTCTGACCAATTGTATTGCAGTATTCTCCCATAGTTATGGACGACATTGCCACAGACCGGCGGCTAGATAAAGATAATAATTCCAACTGTCCATCTACTCTGGTTGGTGTGAGGGAACCTAGCTGTCTACAAAACTCAATTGCCATCGCTGCTGCACTGAAGGTGTACATAATGTCTTTTTGGAAGCCATCCATATTTAGGTACATATGTGTCTCTTGCTTCTAGCACCAATTGGATTATATGTAAGTTCTTAAAGACTCTTATTCGCGACGTACCTTCTGCAGTTTTGCAGGTGGCCCCCTCAGCACAATCGAACGTACTTACATGCACAAGTTATACAATGAACTCTCCGTTAATCATCAAAATTACGCCACTTGGGTAACGGTAACCCGGAAATGGCTCGTGTTTTGAGGAACTTCATGGGCGCGGTGTAGTAAAAGTACGAAACGATCGTCAGCGGTGTGAGAACACTAACAAGTGCCACTTTGATGCACAACCACTACGGTGAAAGTTGACTAGGAGTGTTAGTGCAACTATTTGCAGGACAGAAACGTCTTTTGGTCCCCAAGTACCACTGAGTTATATCATTGGAGGTCCTAACAGCGTTTGGTCAACTCCGCTCATTAAACTTCATTTGCAGCCAGGAACGAATGCTATGGTTATCATGTGCCTAACCCATATGTGTTGCGCCTCAAGCCTGGTCCTCCGACGCTGCCACTGGATCCCGAGCCTTCGACTGAAGGACTACACGACTCTATCTCGATTTATGCTAGAATTTTATTTGGTTTTTCTAGTTCACCAAGACGGTCTTCTTCTTCACAACGCCCTCACGAAATCGACTTATCTTGTTCCATCGGACTCAGGGTCCCTTCAGAACCAACCTGACCCTAGTGAAGCTAGGCTTTGTTAGGCCAAACTCATTTCGGAGATAGAATATGGGAACGAGGCCTCTGCCAACTCTTGAACCCCTTGTTAAAGGTTGCTTGCATGGGAAGACGTCGTGCCTAGTGCCCTCTCCCCAAACTCGTTCATCCTTGGGCCTCACACATCCGGTTTCACGATGAGCCTCATCCCTCTAGGCACTGCATCCTTTTTGGACATCAATCATTACGCTTCTGTGCAAGGTAGGCTCTGCTGTTGACTTGGCGTCTTTTCGACATTTGAAACGCCACTGTCATTAGTTGCCGTCACATGCGCTGCTCTATACGACCATGGTTAGCCATTTGAGTAGACTTTTTGCAAATGAACTGTAGTCTGACTGTCGCTCGGTGCATAGCTCTTTCTTTTGGTCGCGAGGTGAGATACGCGATCAGGGTTTCTGAAAAAAAGAGACACTGACAGCGATTGGTCAGGTAGAACTCATATGGGTAAGCAGATCGATGGCGTGTATCTGCCAATGTTGAGTATATCAGATGAAACCACCAACTCAAGTGTCGCTGTTATATATAATTGTGAGTCAATCTGGATAGCTTTGAGGAGTTCGAGCCTCATGTCCTGCTTAGGAACGATACCTGGGGGATGTCGTTCTAGTGTACGTTGCTACGCTCGAATGTTACCTTCGTGTCTGAGACTTGTGTCCTCCATTCTAGAGCTGGTCTCTGCTGTAAGATTTCTTAGCTTTATCGTTTAACTAGCTTAACTGGCTCATTTGATAGTATGCTTTTCGATATCGACGTCAGAACAGGTAACCATTATCTCTTTTCTTCTGATGCCATCTTTTACTGAAACCACCCAAGGAGTAAGTAATCATTTCTGGATCCAAGACTTATACCCTGCAACATTTTCCTTTGTCAGATGTACGTGTTCTCGATTGGCCTTGGCTCTTTACATTGACTGTTGAGATAGGCATACGGCTTTTCCAGTTTCGCGCGTGGGGGGCACTTGCATACTCGTGGGCCACGCAAGGTTCTTGGTTCCCCTTCCACCAGACCCCGATTGACACACCATGTAGCAACGATGGTGCTCCGACTGTATGCCATGTACAGACAATCGAGGCAGATATTGATACTTATGATCACGCTCTTCTTGTGCGAGATCGTCACGATCGCGTTCATCATCTGGCGCACCATCGGGCCTCGTAGTCCTCTCCAAGGTTCACCCATCCTTATCCATATTCATTTGCGCTCGGACTCATCTCTGGCTAGCGATCGCGGACGCTGTCCCCGGAGAGCGCTTTTGTGCCTTTTCCGGCATCAACGACGACTTTATGTACATCTTTATCCCCTTTCTATGTTTCGAGTTCTTCCTCTTCGTCCTGGCCGCACGGGTGTTTATCGACAACGTGCAGCGCAACAAGAAGGCCAACGAAGAAAAGGGTGTCAGGGTGAACCCTTTTATGAGCGTCCTGGCGCGTGACAGCCTCTGCTACTTTTTCGTGTGGGTGATACGGGCAGGGCTGTGACGTCCGACTCATCTCCATGTGTGTATAGGAACCTCGTTGCCTGTGCCGTCGTCATGGGTTTGTGGCGGAGCGTCACGGTACGTCATCTCCGTCTTAAGCGTACATATGTGTTCACTGCTTTTCCCTGTTTTCCAGGAGCTTTATGCGAACATGTGTATCCCGTTCGTGATGTTCCTCGAGGTGCTCGTGGGTACGAGGCTCATCCTCGACTTTCGCGAACGGTATGCTCGCTCCGGGGACCCAGATCATGCATTCTCGGGTAGGTATAGCTCCTTGCACTTCAGAGATGAGGATGGGTGGAGAAACTCGTTGCATGTTCTGTGTGAAACCGAGACGATAGTCGTTACGGATAGTATAGTTTAGATCATTGTTCATTAAGATGCCGTGCGGGGAATATAAAAATACAAATGAGCATGTGTACTCCAATCAAACAATTACTGGTACTGTACGCAATCATGCAAATGCCGATAATAAGGATACGCAGGAATCTAAAAGCACAGGACGTGAGGAGCCAGAAATGAATGAATACAACCATCCAGATCATGATTGGATGCGCGACGTGAGAGTAAACGTATGTAAAGCGGAGAGTAAGGAGAGTGGGGTCCTGCCAGATCCAGGCGGACATTTACTAATGCAAACTAGGAGAAAATGATGCAGGGACAATGCGGTCATGAGATGTGGATTTCTTCGTCATTCTTGGTGGCGCTGTACACCCTTATGGAGCGTACGAGGTCGAGTTTCTCACGCGGGAATAGAGGGTCGGGTGGAGCGCCCATACCTCCAGAGCCCGAGCGCGGACGCGCTTGAAGGGCCCCATCAATTGAGCTGTGGAACGTACTTGATCGAGGGGTCGTCGACAAGGGGACAGTGAATTGGGGGTGGGAATCAGGGCATTCCGAGGGCCAATTAAACCGTTTTCGACGAAAGCTGGCAAGGAGTTGAGACCCTTGTTACAGTAACCATCAAGTGACGTACCTTTCGTAGTCCCAGATCAAGTCGTCCACCATTTGCTGGTCAAACGACAAGTTCTTCTCCAGAGCGATATCTTGTAAGTACTCAGTCAGGGCAGCCTTGCATCCGATCAGTGTGTGTAAGTGTTTGCATGCGTGCATTTCGAGCTCGAAAGGTGTAACGGGGATGAACGTGGATGGCCAGAGAATGAGGCCGGGTGATTGGGCGGAGTGAGATGCCTGAGACGGGGAATGGTGGCCACCAGCTTTTGGGTTGGCCGTGTCGGGAACCACGGGAAGACTGAGTATGCTGTCGTCACTAGAACGGTCGCCTTTTGGCCGTTTCTTCTCCTTCAAGTGATGATCCCAGTCCACATGTGCTACCCATTTAGCAAGGTCTTTACCAGCTTTCTTCAGAGAAGCACTGCCATGGCCATCAGAGCTTCCGACAGAGGAATCATCAGAATCCTGGGCTGAAGGTGGCGCTAGGTACAGATTGAACTCATGGAGCCTGCACCGGTTATACCGTCCGAAAACGTTGTCAAGGACGTTGTTAAGTACCTGGCTCGGCCGAGGGAGTACGGAAAACTTGTGCGAAAGCATATCTTCGAAGAGTTTCTCTAGGGATTTGGAGTTATCCACATTCCGATTCCACTCGGAGATCGGATCATGGGGGAGCGCATCATCCGTGTCCACGACGCTGGAAAACCGGCTCTTGGTGCTGACGAAATCTTCGTCGTCGTCGTCGTCATCATTGTCATCGCCGCTACTGTCTCTTCTCTCAGCGCGTATGTCTATAGTCTCACTGTTGAATGAAGAGGATGGGGGCCGCTTGCGTGGAACGCCGTGTGAATGATCTGGTGGCTGTGGCACGTTCTTGGTGTAAGGGAAATAGAGATGATCGTCAATCAGTTCTAAACGACCACCGTGTGCGAGGACTCTCCTGACTTCTGACAGGACGTGCTCCCACCTATCGTGGGGAACAGAAAGAGAAAGGTTGGCCATCCTCACAAGATCAAACATGTTCTTGGGAAAAGGCAGTTTGTATTTGACACTGTACCCATGGTGAGGTTAGTGGGGAAATATTGCGGAGAGCACTCACAAATTGCCTTGCTTCCACTGTACGTTGCTGGGCGACTCAACGCCGCCGCGCAAGCGAGCGGGATCAAGGAGGTCAAAGCCAATAACCTGAGAAGACGGCCAGAATCCGGCCGCTTCTATTGCCCATCCGCCGGTCCCACAGCCGAGATCTAGGATGGTCTTTGGAACAGCGTGTGAGAAATCGAGGAACGATGGGGACTGATTCTGATTCAGTCGCCGCAAAAGGAGCTCAGAGTACCTATCACTAAACAGGGGTTAGACAGAGCAGACGAATGCTAGGGCGGTGACATACTTGTCTAGGAGAGTCCTGTCGTAAGCGAGCATATAGGGAGCGTCGTCGCGTGAATAAGGATGGTGCTTCATGCCTCGCCTTACAACGAAGCGATTCTGTTCCTCAAAGGCATCCAGGGAAGGATTGCGTGAGGGGGATCGTGGAGGTGAGCGGGAGAAGGGAGGTGAACGCGGGGCGAGCTCGTCCGCCGGGACGTGCTGTGGCATGCCAAGCATAAAAGGGTCGATATCGGTGGAGGAGGACAAAGACATCTTTTTCTTTCTGAGAAAACTTCTGATAACACCCTCGCGTTTGGGCGACTCTTGGGTGTTGATTGGGGCGAGAGGACTGCGCAAGTCCACGCTCGATGTCTTTCGGCTGAAAGACTTGATGGGAGAGTCCTTTCCCATTATGCTGAAGTAGCCCGAGTCGAAGCTGAAGAGAGAATGGGGGCGACGAGGGAACTTGTGGGTGAAATGGGAGTCGCAAGGCTCGAAGAAGGAAAGGAAAGATACGCGGGGAGTTGAATCCGAGGAATCGGACGAATCGTCGTCGTCGTCGTCAAATGACGGAAGAAAGGAAACCGGCTCTGAAAGGCGGTGAGCCATGATGGGCTATAAAGGCCGGGCGAGGCGCCAAAGCAAAGGTGGAAGGCTGCC